>JAHXMU010026532.1:1847994-1889263 GCA_019455685.1 Philornis downsi
GAACTAAAAGGAAAACATAATGAAAAATAAAGAAAATTTGTCGCAACAACCATTTCTATTGAATCTTTAGTACAAAAAGTTTATATAAAAGTTTACAAAATTTTCTTATGATGAGAATGAATGAAATACTTACCGGATTCGATTCATTCATTCATTTCTGTCAGTTTTTTTTAATGAAAATTAAAGTTTATATTTATATTACTAGACTGACAAAATAACACATTTACACACAAAATAACACATTTACACAACGAACGTCCCAACGCCCCTCACTTATCCCCTTAACATAGTGATAACTCACACTTCGAAGCGATTATGTGAAAATGGCACACTGGGCCACTGGAGTGCTCGCGGGAAGTTCCTGAGAAATTTGCTAGCTTCAAATTCTCCTTCGGATTACTCTATAAATGAACCAGTATTCTTAAAAGTTATAAAGAGAAACAAATAATTCTTAAAACCGATGCAGAAATTTTATTCAGGTCAAATGATTTACCTTCAAAGTAAAGTATTCAAAGTGAAAGGAATAGTATGTTAAGTCACTATGTACTCATCAACGAATGGTGTGAATTAGCGCACAATAAGTGATGATGAATTGTCGCTTACTGAAATTAACTATTATAGCTTAATTATATTTCTAAGTCTTCGGCACATTTATACCATAACGCGACCAGCAAAGCAGACTATTTTCATTACCAGGATTCATTTAAATAAAAAGTCTCATTTAAATAAAAGTTAATTTGAATTTAGTAGAATTGAATGCAAGATGTGAATCTAGGAATATATGGGTTAGAATTGGTGATTTGTATGGGAGGCACCGAAAAGGTGTAGTTATCCGGTTAAGTTTTCCAACCTACCAAAATTTAAGTTTACAGTGTTTATAGGGGAAAAATTAAACATATATAAATCGATCAATTTGAATGGATATGGGCGGTACCAGAGAGGGTGCTGCAATATGGTTCATTTTCATTCTTAGAATTAAGTTTATTAAGCACAAGTTTGTTTGAATGATGTGCAATTGTTTGAAAGACATGAAGCCAAAATTCGAATGGTCAAGGCTGTTTGATCGGTTTCTCTTACATTGTATCAGAAATTATGAAACGAACAAAAGAAATTTAGGTTGGAGCAGTCTACGAATAGAGAGTTACAGGACAATTAAATTTT
This sequence comes from Philornis downsi, assembly GCA_019455685.1. Lineage (NCBI taxonomy): Eukaryota > Metazoa > Arthropoda > Insecta > Diptera > Muscidae > Philornis > Philornis downsi. Next base: position 1,849,156 of record JAHXMU010026532.1, read on the forward strand.
GAAAAAACTATAAATTTCTGTGGGAGGTAACAAAAAATAGATTGATTTCTTGGAATTTGCAGGAAAAAATCAATTTCGGAAAACCTGACAATTTTTATGGCAGGTATCAACAGAGATGGACCGATACAGCCCATTTACAATCCTCGGCTACAATCTGACAAAATATTAGGCTGTGCCAAGTTTTATGAAGTTTTGTAAGATTTACGACTGTTTTCGTGTCCACCAGACAGCCAGTTAGACAGAAGGACAACGCTCAATGGACCAAAAGATATTTATTGCTTTAGACACTTCCTTTCGGATGTTTCATTTTTGGCCATATGAAATCCCATTTGCCTTCCTCTGGATGAGAGTATTTCATATATTTCAGAAGTTTGTACGTAAAGTATGATCATCTGTATGATGTTTTTAAAATGTAAGAATCATAGACCAATATAATAGAAGGAAGGAAGAAGTTGTTGCAGTATGCGTATGTGAAAATACAGGGTAAAAATTGAAAAATTGAAATTAATGAAATACCGCCTTAAACGTGTGAGAATGTAATGAAAAATGTGCTCACAAAGGACTCGCATTTGCGAGGTTAACAGAGGCGGACATTTATCTGATATTGCATTCCATACATAATTGCCGACATTAAATAAAATATTTATCAATATAAGATCGTCACTCTCTCTCTCCCTCTTCATTTAATCAAAAATTAAAAACAAAGTATTATACCTTCCCGACAAACACCCTGTATTTCAGAAGTTTGTAAGTAAAGTGAGCGTTGTCTATCTGTCTGATGTTTTCAAAATGTGAGGATCGTAGAGTAACATAATAGACAAAAAACAAGTTGTCGCAATATACGCATGAGGAAATAAAGGGTAAAAATTAAATTTCGGAAGATCAACTACGATCCGGCAAAATATTAGGACTAGTTTTAGGGAATTGCATATCATTTGTAACAGTTATAGTGCTTACGAGCCATACAGACAGGCAGACATCGCTCATTAGACATAAAAAATCATGAAACACTTTTGGTCAAATGACTCTTTCTGCATGTTACATTTTTTAAGTATCAAACGATATATACTTTCATTCTTTCGTGTGAAGACATAAAAATAAAATCACACTTTTTTACGCCAATCACCATACAACGTATACTTATTTTGACACTCTGTTTGTAACATCTAGAAACACTTGTTAAGAAATACTAAGAAATCGGCACTAGAGAAACTGGCAAATCTTACACCCGTAAAGTAAATATGAGTCATTCAGTTTATATTATTTCTAACAGCAATAGTCTAATATCAATCATCAGTAGCTGATATTACAGTAAACTGCATGATGGTAAGATTGCTTTTATTATGTATTATGACAATAACCGCTATTTAGTCCTCTATCTAGCCCAATATCAAACGGAAAATGTCTATCTATAAAAGCTACCACCCAAATTACCAAGATTTCATTGCTGTCATTAAGTCATTAACATATGTTTTCACAAATTAGTCAAACTGCCAGTCATTACACTTTAATTTACAAAGCCATTTGTGTACTCATAAAATTGTATCTTAAGATCTTGTCACGAGCACTGTTGGGCTTGTAAACGATGTTTTATAGCTTTTTCAATTTTGTGATATGTGATGTACGCACAACACTGACGAAAATTCAACTAGCATTTACATTCGAGTCCAACACGTGCAAATCCAAAGGAAGCAAGGGAATTTTGTATACAATAATTGTCCATTACTGTTTATGTCAATCAAGTTCTCTCTGCGTGAGTCCCTCTGCGCACCAATACTTTTAATACAGAGTGGCGTACTAATTGATATATAAACAACTTTTTTTGAATCAGCGTATTTCATTTATTTATTTATTTTATTTTTTTTTATTGTACAGAAAAATAAATTTTATTTTATATAAATAATTGGTTATGAAGATGATAGACCGTAAACGGCCCCCATGCTCATTCACACATATGCAATACCTGATCAGAAAATTATTCAATGCGGCCTGAAGGGCTGAAGTCGGGATCGTCTCAAATATAGTTCTAATGGGCTGCTTCAACTCAGTAAAATTCTTTGGTTTAATCTTCTCCGTCTTTTGCTTGGCATAACCCCATCCAAAAAAGTCTGGTGCAGTCAGGCCAGGTGATCTTGGGTCCAGTGGAAGGTGAAATTTCTGGATATTAATCTGTTTGGGAATTTTCGTTGGATCTCGGCCATAATCGGTCTGGCTTTGTGTGTAGTTGTTCCATTCTGCTGGAACTAAATGCTGTTCAAACGGATATGTCTTCGGCGTAAGTTTGGGTAAAAAAAAAAAACTCTTTCAACATCTTTGAATAACGGTATTCGTTGACAGTTACCGTGGCCAGATTTGTGCACCACCCTGTGTTTAAAATTGTGAGTATGTGAGAGTGGTGCACATTGGTGTTAAGTACGTAACCTAAGAGTAAAGGTGAGAATTTTAACTCAGATAAGTTAAATTAAATCATCTTTTCTTAACTTTTACAAGATGAAATGAATTATACCTTTTTCGAAAAATTTTCTGTTTTAGCCCCTTATCCGAAGCAATGAAGGTGTATATTCGTACCTGTGTTGACAACGGTCTGCGGAACAACGGCTGAAGTTAGAATTGGTTCTTTTGCGGTATTAGATATTTCGCAAAAAATCACTAGTATGGAAATTTGCTATAACGTTAGAAATACACAGAATATTTATATGGCGCCTAGGTGACAACATGCATTTTAATGATATAAATATAATAACACTAAAGGACGTTGGGCGAAGGTATATGTAAATCAGTTCACCTGGCTGAAATTTGTGCACAAGTTTAATGTTGAATTTGTTTAGTTGGTTCAAAAGCATGGAAATGAATAGACGGTATGCTGGTGTTGTCTTATTATATATTATTATTATACCTTCATCCAGTGGAATGAAGGCAAATATCACTTGATATGGACAAAAATGTAATACTCAAAAGGAAGCCTCCAAATTACTAAGTATTTTTTGAACAAAGTCAAAGTCCATTGAACGTTATCCGTCTGTCTGGCTGGCTGACCGGTCAGCTGGCAGATGGGCGTGATAGTAGCCGAAAATCTTTATTTAATTTCTCAAAATTTTGGCATAACCTAATATTTTTCCAGATTGTGGCCGCGGATAGTACATGGGCAGTATCGATTCATCCCTTGTGGCACCTTCTATGCAAAATTTATCAAATTTCAAAAATTAAATTTTTTCTTTGCCGCTTCACGTTCATACACAGTCTATAAAACTTTTGTTATTTGCATTTGTTTATATTGCTTGGCATAATTTTGATAAACCTCACGACTGACGACGTCCCTTTTGGTGTCTCCCATATAAACGGTGCATTTGGCTAGGAAATACATTGTAGTTATTAAGCTGTAGTAGTCTAAGTTTTTGTCCACTGCATCGCTTTATAATCCTGTGCCACACATGCGGAAAACTCGATCAAGTAACTACGCCCTTTCTGGTACCTCACACACAGTTAGCCGATTTAGCCCATGTATTCTTACTTCCATGTCGTTCAATCAGTCGGATCAAATTCTGCCAAATTTGGCAAATGCCATGGGTTTGGTAACTGTGTTCTGGAAATGGTAATAAGCGTCGCTGCCATGCCGATTCTTGTATCTTCATCGAAATTTAATTTTCTGTTGTTATGCCTAATTTATTCGTACCTGAAGTTAATTACATTCTTGTCGATTATACTGCGTTACATTGCTTGGTAAAATACGTAAATATCTCTGGTACTTTCCATACAAATAACCTAATTTATATATATTGCACTATATTCAGTACAGTTGAGCACGCATCAAGCGCTTAGTACTAGTACTAAGTATTTATGATACCACTTGTACAAATTGGCCGATTTATCAAGTCCTACATTATACAAACGGATGACTTCAGAAAGTTACTATTTCGTATTATTCTTAGATAAGAACTTATCAATTAGCCGTTCCCTTTTTTGCTCCACTCACAATTTTGCAGCAACGCAAAAGAAAATTAGTTGAAGGCATACGTCAGACAGTTCACCTGACTCAAATTTCTATATTGGGTTAATTTATATTTAGACAATGCTTCTAATTATTAACCACGCTAATCATATTCAGAGGTATCTGTAGATTCGTATTTTTAATTCATCTGTTTTATACTCAGTATAACTGAACTAGATTGAAATCGGACCACTGATTTCTAAATTTCTCCAACCGAAGTTTTCAGAAATATAAATTTTTGCCTCTTTTTGTGTACTTTAATTCAGAGTACTTTTTGCAACAACACAAAAGGACGTTAGGTGAAGGTATATACAGGGTGGGCCATATGAGTGTTGGCGATTTAATTCTTCAATTTCTCGGTAACGCGCGGCGCGGGGTGGCGGGGGGATATGTTGTTCGCTGCGCCGCTTCCTGGAAATTTAGTCGCCATGGAGCCGTACACGGGAGTGCAGCGTGCATTTTGTGTCCGAGCGTATTACGAAAACAGCAAATCAGTGATTACTGCACGACGTTTGTATCGGCATGAAGACGGTTTACACGATTTAAGTGAAGTTCCAAGCGCCAATGTGATACGAAAATGGATCAGAATGTTCCAAACAACCGGCTCAACAGTACCAATTACGGTTCGTGGTCGCCCAGTTTCTGCAAGATCAGCCGACATTGTAGAGCGTGTTCGTGTTTCAGTTCACGACGGTTAGAGCGAACGATTATTGCAACATGCTAGCAGACTTTTTGGTGCCAGCTTTGCAAGAACTTCAAGGCAAGGAGGATGTGGTTCAACAGGATGGGGCCACATGTCATACGGCTAGGGTATCCATAGAGCTGCTGAAAAATGTTTTTCCTGGAAAACTCATTTCGAAAAGGGGGGATATTGAACGGCCCCCACGTATTGGTAGCCCCGATCTCTCTCCATGCGATTATTTTCTATGGGACTACCTCAAATCGGTAGTCTACGAGAATAATCCGACCAATTTAGAGCAGTTGAAGAGGAACATTATTCAGGAAAGTAACAAAATACCGAGAACAACTTTTCAACGAGTTTTCCAAAATTTGCGACTTCGGTTCCAAGAGTGCCAAGCAGCCGAGGGAAGCCATTTGGACAACATTATTTTTAAGTCTTAAAAATTCCCATGCTTCTACTTTTTAAAAATACAAATATATTTTTTTTATGTTTCGTAGTTTTTTTTTAATTGAATATTTAAACCGCCAACACCCTTATGGCCTACCCTGTATAAGTCAGTCCACCTGAAGAAAATTTCCTAATTGGTTGCTGGATCGGCTAATTCGGTAATCTAATTGATAATCGGTAATCTAGGGAGCTAGGCAATTCCGACCATTCGCAGAACTAAGCTTTCCAAAAATCTGAACTGGTTGAATATGGATATGGAGATGAGAATACATTGTTTTCTATTGAAGGTATCAGAAGAGCGTGGTCAGTTTTACAGAAAATTATAAAAGCAATGAAATGGACAAAAGTCTACTAAACTACTAATGGGGAATAAACTTATTTAGGAGGTATCAGAAGAGGTGAGGCAATGCGCTCAGTGTTCATTCTGGAACCCAAAAATTGAACAAAATTTGATTTAATTTAGTGCAGTTGTTTGAAGCAAATGCCATGCTTTATAAGACAATGATTTATATGCTTTATATTATATGCTGATTTATATTATATGCTGTCTACGAATTGTATGAGGGGTACCAGAAGGTGTGAACCGATATATCCCATTTGCAATTCTTCGCTACAATCTCGCAAAATCACAGGTTTAAGAAGTTTTATGAAGATTTACATCAGTTATCGTGTCCACCATCCAGCCGCTTATGAAACGTGTTTGGACAAAACTAAAGTACTTAACGCCCACGCCTAGGGACCACACTTTTACGTTATCAATAGTACTTTGATTTCATCGGGAGAAGGTATAAAACTTAATGGCTTCCATAGTTTCTAAGTGGAAGACCGTAAATTGTAATATGGAAATACAGTAAGATATAATCTTGCTTCTTTTATATATTGGTAAGGGCATAGGTTTTTACTGCACTTTTGAATCAACGCAAATGGACATCGGTTGAGAAGTATGCGTAAGTCATCTGGCTGAAATTTTTGTAGTGGTTATTGTAATTCCGCTCGTATAGAAAGAGTTTATTTATTCAGGTTTATAATAACGTTTCATTTACACCAGTCACTTGTGTATACTCTGATTTCAGACTCACAAAATGAGAATTTAGGAATATTACTTTATGTTTGCGCTATAGTCGGAGGTAAGGTAATCACCGCAAAATATAGGATAGCAACAAATTGTAAATAACTATACATCCATTCTATTAGATATTTGCTATAACTACATTATTAAAATCGGGTTAAAATATTTTCCAATATGCTTTATTCTGCGCATTTACCCATATAGCGCATTGTGTATATAATTCGTATGTGTATATAATTCGTATGTGAATATAATTCGTATGTGTTTATAATTTTCTACTGTGGGCAGTCAGTCTTTCAAAACTACCACACAAAAATCATTTGTTGTCGAAATAAAGAAAAGGGAAAGTCCTTTCAGTTTCATCAAAATTAAATTATGCATAAACCGTATTCAAGATATTTTTAGCTAACAACAAAAGATCTCAACGCCTGATAATGCCAAAAGAAAAGTCAAAAAGCCACAACTGTTAAAATATTTTCCTCATCAATGATTAGTTTTTTTTTTTTCTAACTGAAAAGTTCATTGGCAAACAACGAAGAAAGTTGGAATACTTCTCAATGCAACCTGCGGAAAATCAGTTGTATTAAACAGCTTCTGAATGTGAACTTTTCCTTTGCTGTTAACATCCATACTAACCGTAATGATGGAGTTCGATAAAATTACGTTGACATTTGTACACTGAAAGAAAACATTGTGAGAGTACACAACTGCTGTGTTTCTTGTCAATGCACTTAGGACAACTGAAAGTTTTTACTTATTAGCTCGGGTAAGTTTAGTTTACTTTTTTATACATGTGTACTTTTGTTTCGAGTACATTGTATACCTGCTTAGTACTCTCAAATTTGTAATCAAACGTTTCTTTCGGACAAAACTAATGTATATTTTAATTGTTAGCTTTGATACCATTGATACCATAAATTGAGTCATTTTACACGCCAAATGATGTATAAACAGTAGGAAGCATTTAAAGTATGTTTCGGCCAAATGTGTTTTATGCATGTTTGAGCAGATTGAGCGACGTCCGCGTGTCTTTACGGCTGGCTGATGAACACGGTAACTGCCCTAAATTTTAATGCAACTACTTCAGATGACGTTAAATTGAAATTAAATTTCCTCCCTGTAACTCCTTATACTTAACCTGCAGGAACCCAAATTTTCCTCAGCTGCATTTTTTTAAAATTACTGGTAAAATTACCAAAAATCTACCAATGGAAGGAATAGGATTACTTCTTCTACTCCCATATTTTCCAATTGGTGCACTAAATTTAGTCAAAATTAGGGTCTCACAATGAAAGCGGTGCACGTTGTCCATTCTGTGACCTCCAACACAAATTAACCGATTTTTCAAAATTCAAATAATCCTCTGTTATTTTTAATTTGTCGACTACTTTAGTCTAGATTTTTGTCCATTACATTGTTTTATATTTTTCTATAAAATGGGTGGAATATAAATCAATCAATCATCGCCTCTTCTGTAAGAGTTCAACCAAGTTGCCACGCCTCTTCATATGTGTCGCATACAAAAGGCCTTTGGCTCATGTCTTTTTTTAGTTCCATTACATTTGGTCAAATTTGAAACTAATTGAACGTTTTCCTAAATAAGACACTATTACTTTTAATTTGTTGGCTTTAATAATCCAGATTTTTGCTTATTGTATTTGTGAAAAATTTATCAAGTAGCTAGGACCTTTCCTATTATCCCATTTATTCTTATATTCATATCTTTAAAGTAGTTGTAGTTAACCAACGTCATAAATTTCGTAAACGGAGTTCCGAGAATGAAAATGGTAAACAGTGTTGTCACCATCTCAGGTAATGTATCTTGCATTCACCTGAACCAAATTTAGTTTTATTTAGCACGCGAAATAGACATGATTGTTACGCCCCTTAGATAGTTGGACTTCAGAAAGTTCTAGTTTTGCTTCTCGTCGCTTCTGGCATCCCTCGCACTACTACACCAGCACTAGTGACATTAAAATTAAACGATCTCAGTGAATTTATAAACATGGAAAAAATTGGTCACCATTATGTTATTTAATATTTCCATTTAAAAGGTCTCAATCCAACCAATATTGAAACAGAGTTAGATTATACTCTGGAAGATTCTGCTCCTTCGTTTACGGCTGTAAAATATTGGATAGCACAGTTCAAACGAGGCCGTACGAGCGGCCAGGATGAATACCGTAGTGGTCGACCAATAGAGGTGTCCACGCGAGACACAGTTAAGAAAACCCACAAAATGGTATTGGGTGATCGTCGGCTGAAGGTGCGTGAGCTAGCTGAAATGATAAGCATTCCAAAAAGTGTTATACATCGTATATTAACCGAAGATTTGCTGTACGATGAGAGAAAAAACAGCGTCATGAACATGTTTCAGTAGAGTTTTTGGAGATTTTTCACCGAAATAAAGCCAAATTTTTATTTTGAATTATAACCAGGATGAGACATGGGCCCACCACTCCTTGCCTGAGGCAAAGGAATAGTCGAAGTAGTGGACTGGAATGGGAAAATCTTGTCCAAAAAAGGCGAAGACGGTCTGATCTGCTGGTAAGGTTTTGGTTTGTTTTTTAGGATGCGCATGGGATTATTTTTATTGATTATCTTCAGGAAGTAAGAACGAACAACGATCAACGGCGAATATTATGCTAATTTATTGCAGCGGTTAGGTACAAAAATTATGGGGAAAAAAGTTTGGCATCAGATAGTTAACGTAAAATTAGATATATCAGTTTTTTCATAACTCTTTACATCTTTTCAGTTATGTTCGTTTAGATGGCTGTAAAATTTTCCAAAATACCTCTGATACCTCTCGTACAGATATAGGTTTGGCCTCTATATTGCTAGCTTTATTTTATCACTATCATTTTTATCACAAATCATTTGTTTGGAAAACCTCAACTCTCATACAAGTGGATCGCAATTCAATTTTTCACTGTAATCCCTAATTCGTAGACTATAGTAACTCACATCTTTGAAAATTTGGTAAAATATGAAAAACAACCGACTGGTTAACCACGCCCTTTCCGTTATATTCCATATAAATTTTCCGACTCAACTGTTGTATCTCTATATTCATATTCAACTCGACTGCACTAATTGCAATATCATTTAAACTAATTTGTGTGACTGAAACCAGTCAAAAATGTCACGCTCCATAGGACAGGCCACAAATAAACTAATCAATTTGCCAAAAACCAATGATTTCACTAAAAGTCCTAAGCGAAATTCAGTAAGATATAAGTAATAAGTTGCAATTGTAAGTTCAAGAACTTTTAATTTTTATGTTCTTTTTTTATTATGCTTTAATGCATACTATTTGTTGATAAGAAGCTAACGATTTACCACGCCCCTTCTGCAACTCCACACAATTTTGCACTAACGAAAGAGAACTAATGGTGTAAGAAGTGAAAATATATAGCAGCCAGTTTGGCTGAGTGAAATTTATGTATTGGCTTTCTAAATGGCCGAAATCCTAATGTCGTTTTTCAATCTGATGCTGTTAGACATCGATCATTATCTTCAAGTAAAATGGGAAGGCCTAAGAATTTTTCATGGCACGTTCAGTTATGCTTTACTTGCTGGCAAAAAAGGCCTTTTCATACAAATTCAGTAGAGAGTTTAATAAATAATTAAATAATATTTCAGATATTTTCCACAAGTTTTATCTTTTATTTTTTTTTTTTTCAGTGTATATTGTTTTCAAATCAATACATAAAGGTAGTTTAAAGACACTTATCTCTTAATTATCGTACAACAACATTGCCCCACGAAGGCACAAAGGCAGCATCCATGGACTGTTACACTTGCGGTCAGTTTCGTACTTCGCTTGGCATTGAACAGACCTTGAAATTACTCCAACTATACCAATAAATTACTTCGTCTACAACTTCCAGACAACTTGAAACATGTTTAAGTGCCACACAACTGTTTAAACATAAACATGAATGGACTTCACTCATTGTAGATTCTCGGTAATGATGCAGGTGTACGATATATGATGATAATGATGTTGATCATTACAATTGTGATTGTTTTCATTCCTTCAATATTAGTTTGATTGATTGTTGCACCTTTCATTAAAAGAAATGTTTAGCAATTTTGTTAAGATTTTTTTATGTGTTTAAGTCACGTGCAAACATAACTCTTTTAAAAGAAAGTTCTAAGTAAAGCCTTAATAGCAGAATATTCTACAGTACGGCATATTAAACCGGGCTGAGTTTCATAAAAAAAAGTAAATTTTCAGTCATCGCTCAGCTAGGAAGTCTATTTTTACATCAAGATAGTCCTAAACTTGTTTCTGTTTTTCTTTTAAACTGTGCCTAACCCAAAATACCTTTGAAAACATTGGAAAGATTGCTCAAAAGAAGCAAAAACTAAATATCAACGGCTCATTTTTGGATTTCCATTTTACAATGATTCGTGTTACAACTGAGTCTCGGAGAATAAATACTTTCACCAGAAAAAATATCGTCTGACGAGGTAAGAGTGTAGCAACTATAAGGAAACATTTATGGTATTAACTATATTTTGATCGAATGTGTTCCTTGACTTTTTACATAGAATGAGCGATGGTGGTCTGTTTGCAGGCAGTACTGGTAGAAATGACAATTGTCATAAATTTTTGTGAAACTTCTTGGCACAGCCTAATATTTTGTTAGAACATTTTGCTGGATTCCTCTGTAAATACTAACTAGTGTGGTCTAATAGTATAGATTGTTGTTCGTTACATTGTTTCTTATTTTTATTATTCTACAAAACGAGAAAAAGTAACCACTCCACTTCCCCATACAATCGACCAATTTAAACCATGTTCTCACCTCCGTATCATTAAATTAGTTATACTAAATTCTGCCAAATCTGGCACGTATTGCGCACACAAATTTATCAATCTGTAGAAATTAAATTTTACGCCACAGTCCTTAATTTATAATCGGAATTTATTTAAATTCTTGTCGATTATATTGCGTGATAATGTTGGATAAAACGTAAAAACATCGAGCCACGCTATTTCTGCAACTATCTTACAAACTATGTTATTTAACTTATATTTTCTAAGATTAGTATTATTCATTTAATTGCACTACATTCAGTATAATAGAGTGCAATACAAGAGACAAAATATGCAAGAGACAAATAATAGGGGTCATATAAATTGCCCGATTTACATTTACATTTGCCCAACGGAAGACTTAAAGAATTTGCAACTGCGCTACTTTTATTATGCTTTAACTCAGAGTATTTTTGAATAAAAACATGGTAATTTAATCCACTACTGGGTGAAGGATTATCTAAGTCAGTCCACTTGGCAGAAATGCCTGCACTGGTTAGAGAAGAAATTGGCAACATGCCATAATCCATCACAATTTTGCGCCAACGGGAAAGGACGTTTGGTGAAGGTGTGTGTAAGCCCACTCGCTTGACTCGTAATAACTAATATATTTTTCATCACACAACCATTCTTTTCTTCCGCAGAACTACTCTGTTTAAAAACTACTTTGTGACATCTTTTGTATTGTATTTGTATTTGTATTATAACAATTTTTTATTTCTTCCCAGCAAAAAGACAGCGGCCAAAAAAGGCCATAATAACCACTTTTTGGTATACTAAATGTTTTTACATAGGCCTCTCCGAAAACGGGCAATTGTTTTAGAAAAAGGTAATGAATCAACATATGGATGCAATCGGATCCTTTTCACAAGAAAATATTTGATTAGTTCAACATAAATTCAACGAATCAGTTTAGAATTAACCAGTGCACAAATTCCAAACAAGTGTACAGACTTACTCCATCCAACATACTTCCACGTTAATGCAAAAGTTTGCAGGCGTGCCAGAAGAGGCTTTCAGTTGTAGCTTAATGGACTTTTCCGTTTAGAAATTAAGGCACTCTAAAGGACGTGGCGATAAAAACCATTTTCGCTAGCCGAACTAAATTTGCTAAAAGTCTGATGATTGCCAATATTGTGAATTTTGTATAATTGAATGGCCTATATATCTAGGAATGTAACTTTAAATTGGGTAATTGATAAGTTTCATATTTTTACATACCAAGCAATTGATAAATAGTTAATTATCTCCAATCTACAAATTGCGCATTTAAAAAATTCAACGTCGACAAATCAGTTAACTTGTACGGAAGGTGCCAGAAAAGGTGCGGCGATTCCCTCAATTTTTATTTCGAAAAATAAGTTTCTCGTACGCTTTACGTATTCATAGATGACAGCAACCCAAATCTTTCTTTCCTGTATTGCTGTACAACATCTGGCAAAACTTGAAAAAACTTGACTAAATAACTTATAAATAACCAATTTACCCTAACAGCTACCTCCGTTATAATTTACTTAATATAATTCACCTAACTTAGCTATCATCGGGTTTTATTTAACTCAGTTTTGGGAACGAAAATGGATTACGTTGCATCTCCCTTAGGATACCTCACACACAAACTAGTCGATTTGCCAAAAATTCAATTTCTCTAACTTCTGAAATTTCTGATCGAAACCTGTTCAATAACTCGTACTGAAATAATGAAACCGCTCGCAAGGCCGTCCTTTTCGGACAGTGTATTATATATTTATATGTTACATGTACACGTTTTCATTCTACCCGTAACCCGCATTTTGTCTCTTGCATTATTTCATAAGTCCTCGTAAGGTCTGAAATAATCGACCGATTAACATCACCACATATTCATATCACAGAGTGTTGCCAACAAATTTGTACTGGATCATCAACAAAAAAATTGATTCGTTTTTTGAACCCCTTATTAAAGGTCGCTTTTATTTACGATATACTACAGTATTACACCGTGGACGGTGTAGTTGTATGGGTAAAAAATAAAAAGCCTGTACTACAATCTTCAGCACTGTTTGGCATTGTCCAATATACATATATAGAAATCTGGTGGCAGATACGGGATTAAAGTAACCTACGCACAAGTTTTTTCAACCACTTAACATACATAGCTTTAAATTATTACACTTTAAAATATCTGCACAGAAATTTCATTCAATTCACTCAACTTCCTTTCCTCTAAAGCTCTAAAAAATAATAGAAGCAGCATTTTAATTTTCTGAAATTCTACGCTTCGGATATGTAGTAGGATCACCTATATGTATGTGTGGTACCCTACGAGGCGTGACAGTGCTATCTACTTTAATTCGCAGTACCTAACGAATGCCCAATGCAATCTCAATTATACTGAATATAGTTCAATTAAATGAAAGATATTAATTTAATGTCTATGGGTGATAACAGAGGGCGTGGTCATTCCGTCGAGTGTTTTTATATTTTATCAGTGATAAAGTGCAAAGTAATTGACGATAATTCAAGCAACTTCGGGGTACGAATTAGGAATTTTTTGGAGTAATAAATACATTTCAAATTTGGTCGAAATTGGTACAACCGGTTGGAAGGTATGGGTCAAATATCTATGGCATAAATCTGTCATTTGTATGGGAGGTACCAGAAGGGGTGGGAGTAATTGGTCGATTTTTCCAAAATTTTACTAAGCATTTAAAACAATGCAACAGACAAAAATTTGGTTCGCCTATGTTTCGGATAAGGAAATACACGGAGGAAATAGAATTTCGGAAAATCGGAGGATTTGTATGAAAGGTACCAGAAGGAGTGGGCCGACATAGCCCATTTACAGTCCGTAGCTACAATTTGGGGAAATATTGGGCTGTGCCAAATTTTAAAAAGTTCCAAAAATATTTACGGCAGTTATCGTATCCACCAGCTGGCCAGTCAGACAGGCGGACGTCGCTCAAGCGACTTAAAGAGCCATGAAACGCATACTTGGTACTTTAAACTCATTCTTCTGGATATACATTTCCTTACTCTGGATGAAGGCATGATAAATAACATAAGTGCACGTGGACTATAAACAATAACAGAAAAACGAACGTTTGTAGACATAAAACCCAAAAAGACAAAAACCATAAAGCTTTTAAAGGAACAGGTCAATACAGACACCATATATTAGTGATCAAAAAATTTGTCGCATCAAACAAAATAGACTCTGGACAAAGCTTCACATTCCGTACATAAAGCTCAATTGCTGACAACATACAAGCATAATGAAAAAATACTTTTTATATTTTTGTATTTTATCTCATATTGCGATTTCAGTTTTACTTTTGGCAAACTCCAATTGGTTTTTATAGTGCAGTGTTTTTGAGGTTAAATGCTGCTAACGATTCCAGTAGTCTCGGTGGTATGTGATAGAAAATGTCAAATTGTGAAATGCTGAATGAATTGTTATTGATTTCGTTGCGGTTGACAAACGAGTAACAACAAACATCTAATTTTTAACAGTTGATTGCATTTCGAGTGCACAGACAAGAGTGACATTCCCGAAACCCGTTAAACCGAATCCAACTTTTAATGCATACATTACACATCATGGAATAGTTAGCAGAAGTTTTGAACGTTTAGTTGATAATAGCTACCTATACAATCCTGCAGTGGACATCGGAACTAGTATTGAAATTCCAGTCAGGTAAACTGACTTACATATACTTTAACTCAACGTAGTTTTCGCCGATGCAAAAGTGCGCAGAGCTCCAAAATGGGTATGGTAAATCCGTATATTGTAATCCGTAGGAGTTACAGGGAAACTCCGGAAAATCATTCAATTTTTACTGGGATGCCAGAAGGGTCCAGTCGATATAGCCCATTTTTAAATCTTCGGACAACGCATGGTAAAATATTAAGCTGTGCCATATTTTAAAAAGTTTCATTAGTTCTTATCATGTGATACCATATGATAAAACTATATTATATACCAGTACAGCTGTAATGTGAACTGTTTAAAAACAAGATATCATCTTTTGAAAAGTTGTTCTGAAATTCACCTTGAACACTGTATGGGGAGGTGTCAGATGTTTTTGACTTTGGTTTACAAAATATCAATTTTTAAAGATAGTCCTGAAATTCGCCTTCCACACTGTGTGAAGAAGTTTTGATTTGCCTTGCACCTAATCCTCATGGGTTTTTAAAAACAAGAAAATCTTTGACACTTTTTTTAAAACTATCCTCGTTAATACTTCGAAAAGTACATCGAATTCAATTTCATTTAAAATCAGAGTACAGAAATTCAGGAGTGCCACAGGAAACTGAATACAATTATTTCTAAATGCAGGATTGCTTCTGGCATTAGAGATTGGAATCTCGTTATGACATCAGCAATAAAATTGTTATTGATATTGTAATTTCCAGGTAATATGAAATATTTTTACCATGTTGCAATTCTGGCACTGTCCAGAAAAAAATTTGACCCCCAGTTTCTTGCGCTGCATTTCGGCTGATAACGAGATATGAGAAAGCATCAAAATGCGATTTCCTCGTATGTAACACAACGACTTTCTCCATAGTATTTTATAATAACATTAAATTAAATTATAAGCTGTTACGAGATATTTCATTATCAATTAGCTACCAACAATATACGAATGCCAATATATTAATGAGTAAAAGAACAAACTTTTTCCAAGATTCACCAACTTCCCGTATTTCACCTACTTGCACCACGTACGGTCAATAGCGTAGAGTAGGTAATACCGATTAATTTTCAATAAGTGGTCTTGTCAAAAACTACACGTTATGTTTACGATGTGTATCGATTTTGTTTATTTTCCGGTAAAAATTACTATTTTCCAGTATTTTTTAATGCAATAAAAGGTTGTGTGCTAAGGTGAAATCTTCTGTACCGGTTTCGTTCATTTTTTCCACTTACGGCATGCAGTGAAGAGCGTCATTAAAACTGCTTTTCATATGATATACACCGACTTCTTAACGCCGCTGTTGCAACCGAACAGTTAATACCACTGAGCTAATTTTTGACAAGTTTAAGTCTGTTATGTTGCTCACAATCCTACAAAAGAACATCACTGTTAAAAGAAGTTGTCGAAACGCAATCAAACAGAACACTGTTATTGCTTCATATTTGCCTGGAAAATTGCAATCAACTATTGTTAAAGTGCTATGACATTTACAAAATGTTTGCATATCAGACCGTCTCACTTTAAAATGATACAGATAACATTAAAAAAACGACATGGAGATGAACATTCAAAAACAGGCACATCGTCAGTATTGTTTCAAAGGCAACGACTAGAATTCAACGTATTCACGACAAAGGGTAATTCAACTGGCGAAAAATTTTAATGTGTCTGCTCGTAGCATGGGAAGCATATCAAAAAAATTAACTACATTGAATTTTCACAAAAAATGCAATATTTAACACCTGCACAAATAGCAGTTTGCCTGGGGAGAGCAAAAGTATTGAAAACCTGCACATTGGTGGCGAACATAAAACTGTGGACTTTTCAAACGAAAACATTTGTAATGTAGAAACGTAAATGTATAAAACAATCATACATGTTTACAGCGCGATCCAAATGGCAATTTAGACTAGCGAATTGCTCTGCGGAAGCAAGCGCTTGTTTCAGTGATGGCTTGGACCATGGTAACTGACACACGACTCTCACCACTTGGTTTTGTTGAACAGGCGTAAAGGTAAATCAGCCGAAATCTACCATGAACAATTTTTACGCAGTGCGCTTTACACTTCTGTAGTTCTTCTTTAATTTGTAACACCAAACTTTAACAGCATTTCAAAAGCCTGATGATCGCTCTAACAGAGTTTTGGTCAAATGAAATGCTAATCTTGAGTGGATTTTCGATAAGTTTAAATTAATAAGTCATTATTTAACAGTGGTAAATACATCTATAAAAAAATAAAAAAAATATAAAATGTTCAATTAATAAAGCATTCCGTACCGGACGCTTCTCTGGCCTGTACATGTTTGTAAAATTTCTACGAATTATGTTCTACGTTTGTACAGACAACAAGTTTAGAAAAGTTATTTATTTATTTATTTTATTTATTTATTTTTTTTTTTTTTGTGATCATTAAAAAAAATTTCCTTGCGTTACATTTAAGGAGCTTACAAGCATTTTTTTTTTTTTTTTTGACTCACTCAACAGGACCTACAGTTTAACGACGATTCCGAACATCACAGTTTACCAAACTTATTAATTACTCGGCTATTCGAAGAATTCGTCAGATACATTATCGGTTGTGTGCGGGATTGTATCCACGTTTATGCGAACGATAGTCACGTGTAACAATCAACGCACCAGGTCGGTCACGGTCGATCATTCAAAAAATTCAAAAAATCTGTCTTTAATATATTATTAGTTTTCTTCTTCCAAGAATAATATAATAATAAAAAATATAATATGATAGACATACCTCGACACGCAGCAAAATTATTTCCCCACAAACTATATCACAATATGTTTGCACATACTATTAGAATAAAAAAAACGAGATCCGGGTTTTTTAAAAATTTTCAACTAGATAAGCTAAACTTTATTTTCTTTGAGCAAATATCAAGTTTTTGGCACTCTGCCTTACTTGAAATGTATGAGGAGGAAAGTGAAAATCTTCATAAATTCTGCATATAACTGCTTAAAAATGTGGTTAGTTTATGTTTGCACAAAAGTAAAACCATTTGAAAACAAATAAATGTGTTTATGCTTGGAATAGAAATTGTTTAATTAATAACCAGATTGAAATGAGTCTGTTGCTCTTTTTACGTTACAAATGAAGTATACAAGCTGGTACTGTTTGTCTCGCCACTCGCAAACGTTAGCAACAGGTTCGACAGTGCAATTATGCATACTGACAGAATGGCGCAGTAATGTCATCAATCTCTCCAATACGCTTAATGTAAACAGCAACATTCATTGCATTTAAACTCGCGTAAATGAAGTTTGATTACTTAGTTAAATTCCAGATAGTAAATCCCATTAATGAAAGAATGATATATGCCTATCAGCAATATATAATATAACTTAGCAGTTAGTTGGTTCTCATCAACAACGAGTAGCTAAAACAACTTTATTGAACGGTTTAACAAAATGGAAATAAATTTCCAAGGGATCTTGCTAAACTATGGTTCATTAACAGTCCGACATTTGCCGCAAACTCCAAAGAAAGAGGTCGACAGATGAAATTCTTAAAACAAATATTTTAGATCTACTTTTGAATACTGTAATTATTTGGGCAATATCTATCGACTTTTTTTTCGTTTCAATTTAGAATTCTCACAGGCCAGTCACTTATTATGCATGAGAACAAAAACAACGTTTAAATAAGTTTGAATAATTAAAATCGCTGGAAACAAAACAAGGAAAACAGTTGAGCAGAGACATATACTCATACTGACATATTATCAGATCAATAAATATAAATTGGAGTTATTACATATCGCATCTATCAAGCACTATGAATAATTAATCAACGAATGAATCTTGGAAAATTTGAATGGTGTTATGAGCAATGTTTGTACTTTCACACGAAGGAATTAAGGCATATATCATTTGATATGACAATCATATAACACCAGAATTTCTAATTATTTTGTTTTTTCTGTGCTAAAACAAGTTGAAATAAACGAACTGGAAATTCGGTGAAGACTTTCTTTTGGTCTTAGGTAAGGTAATTTTCTAAATGTGATTTTTGTCCTAGATTTTTTGTTCTTGGGCACTTTTCCGCAAGACATGACAAAAATTGGCTATCACCAGTTTTCAGATACGACTATAAAAAAAAAATTATTTTCATCAAAATGACCCTGATGAAATATTTTAGAAATTCGTTGAAGAGCTACTATTTGTCTTAGGTAAGAAAATTTTCAAAATGTGAATTTTATCTCGGATATTTTTGTTCCTGAAAATTTCTCAGCAGGACCCGACAAAAATCAGCTGATACCGATTTAAAGATATAGATATAAGAAACACGCCCGTGCCTTTTCTGATGAAATATCTTGAAAATTTGTTGGAGAACTACCTTTGCTTTATGTTCATAAAATGTTCTAAATGTGAATTTCGTCCAGGACATTTTTATGCCAGGACACTTTTCTGCAAGACCTGACAAAAATCGAGTAATATGGATTTAACGATGTTAATGGTGGGAACATAATTCCTTCCACCAAAATGACTCTGATGAAACATTTTAGAAATTCGTTGTCGTGTTCAAAGTGAAAATTTTGTCCTAAACATTTGTCCAGGAACATTTCTTCGCATGATCTGATAAAAATTGGCTGACACAGGTTTAAAGATATGAATATAAGGAATACATCCGTGAGCACCAAATACGTGTATAATCTAAGAAAACTATTAGAACAAAGTCTGGAAAAAAGCCTTAAGCTAAATCAAAATTTTGGTTAAAAAACTAAATTTATCGTAAAAAACTGGATTAGCAACATTGAGAAGGACAGACATTGCAATCGATTTTTATGGTAAGCATTAATATATGGTTGTCTCTTTATGGTTGTCTCAGATGAGTATTTCTAGTTCTTGCAAACAGAACCAGTGTACAGCCAGTTGAATTGACTTGCAAATATGTGCGGGATAACAAATGCGGCATGATACACGTTAGGATCTTATAAACAAATGCTTTGAATTAAGGCATAATGATAGAAGAGAATTTGTCACTTACTGAAATTAGTTATCGTAAATTACAATTGCTATAACTTACTTACTAGTGTTTACAGATGAAGGCAGCCGAAAGCAAGTGACAAATCAATTCAATTTTATTTTCAAAACTAAGTTTATCAAGCGTTTTATAATGGCAAAGTAGATTAAATCGGTTGTTTGTATGGTAGACACTAAAACTGGCATATTAAACATTTTTTAAGGTTTTAAAAGGCAGTAGAAATCAATATAATCACAAATATAGGCTGATCCTACCTATGGAAAAAAATTGCATTGCAGAAAATCAATCAGTTTGAGTTGAAAGTACCAGAGAAGATTGAACAATGCGATTCAATTTCATTCCCACACCGTTACTGCATTTTCTGTAACTGAACGGAAGGTATGAAAATAAGTATATATGAAATAAACGCCCCATTTATGTGGGAATCGGTTCAAGTTTTTAAATTTGGCAGTCATTACAGAACCGCACACTAAAATTAAGTTTCGGATTGTCAGCATCTGGAACTTACAAGGGAAAACCTGAATTTGGATAATCAGTCAATTTGTATGGGAAGCGTTAGGTGATATAAAATATTAGATCGAGCCAAGTTTTAAAAAGTTTCATAAAGATTTCTGGTTGTTAACAGCCAGACAGGTAGACATCGTTCTCTCAATTTAAAAATTCATGAAACACATTTGGTCAAGATGTACGGCAATTTAAACGCTTCCTTCTGGATGTTACATTTTTAGCCATATCAAATGATGTACATATTTTCTGTTTTGGTTGAAAGTACAATGACAAAATGAACATAGCCCAATTTTAAAATTTATTTTATGCGTATTATTTACAAATAGCCAACCTAGGCTAACTGGTGGAAGCGATAACTGCCATAAATCTCCTTAAAACGTAGCGCAGCCTAATATTTTCCCTGTTCGTTGTCTGGGGTTATAAATGGGTTATTATCGTCCCACTCCTTCTTGCGTCCCCTAAAAAAATTTCAAGGTTTTCGAAATTCACTCAACTTTTTGCAATTTTCAAACAGTCGGTATCCATTACATTTTTCCACAATTCTCTTTAATATTGGAAAAAAATCTATTAAGCACTCTGGCCCCTTCTTATACATATATCCCATACAATCACCTCACATATGTATTCCCAAATTCACATGTTTTATTCAATTGGAATATATTCAGCACAATTCATGCGTTTAATACTGCAAATACATATAGACTGCACCGCACGCCCTTTAGGGTACCACACATCCAATTTGGCAAAAATCCTCCATTTTTTAAATGGAGGACTACAAAAATTTTTTTTTCTTCTTACATTTTTTCTTCTTATATTATATTATTCAATTCAGACTATTGTTTGCCGCAGCATTGGGTGAAGGGTTTGTACGTCAGTTCCTCTGACTGTAATTTTTGTGCTCGTATTTAAAAGCAACCACACAAATACACAGATATGCTGACTTTTGAGATGTTATGATATCGTTATGATACCCAAACCTCCCTTATAACCCCATAATTAAGAGTTAATAGGTATGATAAGTAGTTATCAGTTATAGTATTGAATGCCAACAGGATGATGTAGTTTCGTTATCAAAGCTGTATCATCTGGTTAATTGAGTTTTTTAGAGCTCTTCAAATTCTGGCAATTTTTTTTACATAAAACTAATATGTATTGTTAAATAAAACAATTATTTTGATATATCAAATGACATTAACGATCTTCTCCAATTTTGCACAATTGCGTTTTAAAATCACTTTTAAAAATTGTGAAATAGTCAACCCAGCTTCAAACGGGGAACAGAAATCATTTTCTGTATTAATATTTCTTTTCCAATACAAAATCTGGATTATATGTGCAGTGGTACGACTATTCGCTTAACTGCTTCGAAATATAATTAGACCCGGTTAACTATTACAATGTTTTCTGAATCTGAATACATGTCCACATCCGTAGCATATGTAATAAATCTCATATTGCTATCCAGCAGCTTATGAGATGTGGTCACATAAATCTGTATATTGAATGGGTGGTGTCTCACCCGTTTTTCGCAATCATGACCTAAGATGATACAGAAAACTTCACAGTTGATAGCAACAAACTTTTTAAATCTCATGACGGTTGGTCCGCACAAATTTCCGTAGATATGGCCGCTATAACGTATGTGCCAAAATAGGCTTATAGATATAGATAAAATAGACCGCTTATTTTTTTCTAAGATGTATATCTTTCTATTTCTGTAAAATAATAAATGTTATATCTCTAATAGCTTATGACGTATGATCGTTTAAAATGTTAATTTGTATATGAGCTGCTACGCCCGTTTTTCCAATCTTAGCCTAATGCAACATATGGCAATTTCGTTACTGATAGTAACATACTGTTACATTTTTGGGATGGTGCTCCAATTACTTTGACCTAATAACCTAATTCTGAGTATAAATTTCACATTGCTTCCGAATCTTTGTGTGGTGAAATTGTCGAAATTGGACTTATATAACTGAACTTACAGAACATACTTATTACAACGCACTGCCCATCGCACAGAAATTTGCTACGGCCACTAATTTTTATCTAAGTTCGCCAATTTGTGTGTGAGGTATCCTGCGTGAAATGTCTGATGCATACTTAATTATCCTGAATTTTGTGCAACTGGATGAAAGATACGAATGTCGGAATGTATGGGATAATTTGAGTAATTTTTATATAGAGCGCCGAAAATCGATCGCATAACCGATTTTGTCTACAATCCAATAGAATTTGTGTGGGAGCAAGCAGAATGGGCGTGGAAATGTTGCATAATTTCATTCTTAGAACGTTGTACGCCAGATTTGATTGAATAAGTTGCTGTTTTAGAACTTTGTTCGCCTAAATTACTGTAGTCTACCAATTAGAACGAATAAATTTGAAAAATCGCTCCAATTTCAATTTGAGACTCGACAAATTTAGTGCAACCAACTAAAAGTAAAGAATGTATGGATTAAATGGCTCATGGTTAATCGATCGATTTTTTTTAATTCTGCTAAACATTATAAACCAATAATAGTAATTACTGCGAAGTCGTAATTACGAAAGAAGTGTTACAGCGAAAAAAAATTGAATTCCGTAATATACGTCAGCTCATGTAGGAGCTACCAATAGGGAGGGCTTTATGTGGTTCCCGGCCACGATCTTGTTAAATGCTAAATTTCATTTCTTCAATTCTAGGCACGAAATAACTGATTATCATTTCACGACACCGAACACCATTGACTGTTTGCGCTTGGCATGCCTCATTTTCATAAAAAAAGGTCCAATGATTCCTTCAGCCCAAAATCCACACCATACAGTGACACGTTGAGGATGCATTTGCTTCTCGTGAATTACACGAGGATTTTCCTCATCCCAAATGCGACAATTCTGCATATTGACGAAGATATAAAGGTGGAAATGGGCCTCGTCACTGAAGATGATTTTATCAGCAAAATCAGCATTTTCATGTTGTATCTCCAATACCCAATTAACGAACTCCCTTCGCTGTCCATGGACAGCTGGCTTCTGTTCCTGAGTCAATTGAACGTTGTATGCATGAAGATGCAAATCTTTCGTCAAAATTCGCTGCATAATGGATTTGGAGACACTAATTTGCTGAGCTCGGTGTCGAATTGAATGGAGTTGGTGGATGGAGTTTGAGTGATATCATCACGTAGAGCTGCAACATCTTCGGTCGATCGACATTGTCGAAGGAGAGGTGTTGTCTTTACATCACTAGCAGACCCAGTTTTGGCAAATTCATCCATTAATCTCTTTACAGATGACTCATTTGGAGCATTATTGTGACCCCAAATTGATCGCAATTTGCGAACTGTAGCCGCAAAACTTTCACCATTTTGGTAAAATAATTTCACGATGAAAATGCGTTGTTTATTCTTGTAACGCTCCATTTTTACTAAACTTGTACCTTCTACTAGCAAACAATAACAATTGTTCAAATATCAAACAATGACACTTCGAATGGCACTAAATTTAAATCTAGCGTTCTTGTTTGGACTTTATAAACATATAATATATATTATGTATAGGTAATATAATGTAAACCTCCTTTTTCCATTGGCTGAAGGTACAAGAATAATAACATTAGCTTCAGAACGTGGTCACAATTTGTTTTTCAGAACGAGTTTTTTCATTTTCGGCAAAAACTTATGTAATTCAATTAACTGTTCTCACCGAACAACAGCGGTTTACTCGCTATTCTCCTCTGTTGAATAACTGAGAACCGTGCGCTCGGAAAAAGTGATCTTACGAATAATTCGCAAACCGGTTTTCTAAAAAGTTCAACTTGTTAAGTACTTTACCTATGGCTACATATACCAATTAAATTTTTTCATGTATTTTGTAGTAGCAATGAAACGTTTAGAGCTTTGAAATGAAGTGAAAATACGGCATTATTCCAATGCGTGATTTTGCCATAAAAGCATATCCAAATTAACTCATCAATTCCTCTGCTTCGTTTATGTTAAATTAATTTTTTTAGAACACGATGCGGTATGTGTGACGAACAATATTTGAAATGACTACCATTTCCATTTTTTAGTATTTTATGTGGAGTTTTTTGAAATTGTCATTTGATTGTTATTTATTTTGTTGTTTCTTGTCGTGATTTTCCCATTAACATTGGACTATAAAAAGCAGCAACACAATCAACAACGTAGGTTACCAAATTAACCAAGGTAATTAAATGGGAACGTATTTCATATCATTCATTTTTCAAAATTAAAATTAACTTCCAACTGGAGAAACAAAAATAGCTGAGGTGTTGCATGTTCCGTTGAAAGTGAATCCAAGTATGTTGTTTGTTTATTTATTGTCTTAAAATGATACGTTGAAATAGCCTTTCACAGACAATTTTCAAACTTTCTAATTAGACATTTTTTTCACCATTATGTAATTATTGCTACGGGGAGCTCAAACCCATTCACTTATTGTTGGACAACATTTAAAATTGGTTGAATGTCATATGGATTTATGCGAAATACATAAATTTCTTCCAAATTCGATATTTATATAGCAGACATAACAAAAATAAAAGCTAATTAGCTTCAATAATTCGTATTATATGCAATATTAATTTAAAATTTTATTTTCCATTTGAAAGTTTTATATAAAATTTAAATGGGAAATTTTTCATTTTTTGTTAAGTTTAAATTGAAATTCTATACAATTTGATGAAATAATTACAGTTATACGTTGACAAAAGACGGTCTCATAAATTAGGCATGTGATATTGTCTAAAATTCTTTACAGTTGTTTCTGTTTTCGGCAAGATTGCCAGATTACTAAAACTTCAACTCCAAATGCATTATGCGTATATGGATGTTTTTTTAAACGTAGTTTTTGTAAAAATCAAATAAAATACTCAAATTTGCATCAAATGTTACAATTTTTTATTGGAATCGGTAAATTGGTCATTGCCATTTAATTTTTAAAGATAACTTCATGCAAATGTTGTCCGCGGCTCTGTCTCAAAATGCCCATTCGGAAGGTCCAATTTTTCGTCACTTTTTCGAACATTTCGGCCTGTATTCCACGAATAACGCGTGTTATGTTATCCTGTAAGGCTTTAATAGTGTTCGGCTTGGTGGCCAACTCACAAGGCCAAATCGAGAGATAAGCTGCTCGCCAAATTCATCCCACAACATATCCATTGTTTCACGAGCTGTGTAGCATGTTGCACCATCCTGATGAAACCACATGTCAACCAAGTTCAACTCAGCCGATTGGGGGGGGAAAAAAAATAAAAATTGTGGATCATGACTCGATATCGTTCACCGTTGACGGTAACGTTTCTTCCACGTTCGTCTTTGAAGAAAAATGGACTGATGATGCCATCAGCCCATAAACCACACCAGACTGTCGTTTTTTCGGGATGCATCGGAAATTCATGTATGGCATGTGGCTGTTCATCACTCCAGATGCAAGAGTTTTGCTTATTTACGTATCCGTTCAGCAAGAAATGAGCCTCATCGCTGAACATAATTTTTCGATAAAACAGCGGATTTTCTTTGAGCTTTTGTAAGGCCCATTCACCAAAAATTATACGTTGTGGTAGATCATTCAGCTTCAATTCTTGCGTGAGTTGAATTTTATAGGCTTTCAAATCCAAATCGACGTGTAAAATTTTCCTTGTTGTTGAGTAACACATGCCCACTCGCTGAGAACGGCGACGATTTGACATTTCACTATCGTCATTAACACTGGTCGCTACGGCTGCAATGTTTTCTTCGGTACGCACTCTAGGCATGCGAGTCGGTGGTTTTATGTCCAGCAAAATAAATTTGGTACGAAATTTGGAGATAACAAACAGAATTGTTGATTCAGCAGGTTGATTATGACGACCATAAATTGGTCGTAGCAAACGATGCAATTTTGCCACAGAGCACGAATTTTAATAATAAATTTCAACGATTTGCAATTGTTGCTCGTTTGTTAGTCTTTCCATGATAAAATGGCAGAGTATACTGTACACTTTTCACTTTGACAAATACGTTTGGACGTCATTACTAACCAGTGCTGCCAAACTGAAAAAACTTAAATCTTAAAAAATCACCCTATATAAAAACAAGCGAATTGACTCCACCCAGCGTAATTTTGGGTAAGAACAAAAGATAATAGCAGAAGCTGTGTGATAAATTCCTAAATTCCTTTTGAAGGATATCCTAAATTAAGCAAATATCAAAAGCAAAATCTGTACGGAGATCTCAGTCAGGTGAACTTACTTACTTATATCTTTATACAAAATCTTTTTCATATTAGTGCAAAAGTTTGTGATAAATCGCTACGTTCTTGTCAACAAGTGCTCTATACTAATGCACAATTATTAAATTGAATATGTAATTTTGTGTAGGAGATACCATAAACTGTAGATTTATCGGGTTTATTTTTTTATAATTTGTTAAACGTATCAAACTCAATTTATTAAACGCATTACATTATAAGCATTAGGGCTGACAAAGGGAAAATTAAATTTCACCAAACTGGTCAATTTGTATGGGAGATACTGTAATGAGCGTGATGCTACACTCCATATTCATTCTCAGAACTAAGCTTATCATACGCATGACGTGTACCAAATTTGGTTAAATTAAATATAACTATTTGAAGGTATAAAGCAAAGAATATATTGGTTAAATCGGCCATTTGAATGTATGTGCGGAAGAGGCATAATTATTGGGTAGATTTTCCTATTTTTTAAAACACGCTATAAACCAGTAGAGTGAACACAAAATCAAGTTGTTGGGGTCTACGAGATATGAGTTACAGCGAAAAATTTTAATTTCGGAAAATCGGTCGACTTGTTGGGAGATACTAGAAACAGCATGATAATGCGATCCATTTTCATTCTCAGGTATCGTCCAATCAAGCCATTGATTCTTATCAAATTTTACTGAATTTGCCGTTGTAATTGTATCGATGATATGAGCCTAAACATACCTATACATGGGATAACTCAGTCATTTGTAGGAGAGATACTGGAAAGGGCAAGGTTTCTCAAAGCATTATCGGAAAACAGGGCGATTTGTATGGGAAGTACCAGAAGGAACGTAACAATGCGATCCATTTGCATTCTTGGTCATTACCTTAATTATCATTAATGTGCACCAGAAGGGGAATGTTTAATCGAACGATTTTTCAGATTTCACCAAAAATTAAAAGTTAATATCATGGGCATAAACGCAAATTGCTGCAGACTAAGACCGCTGAGTTATAGGGTACTAGCTGAGTTTCGAAAATCAGTTAATTAAATTTGTATGGAAGATACTAGAAGGCAGTGGCGATATTCATTTCATATTCATGTTCACGGCTCTTTTAAGAAGTTTCATAAAAATTTGCGGCTGTTAAAAATGTCAAAGTCATGTTTGGTCAAAAGATACTCGATGCTTTACGACGATTCCTTCTGGGTGTTAAATGTTTATCGAATCAAATGATATATACCTTCATTCCTCCGGGTGATGGTATAATTATATCTAAGGTCCTCCCTTTAGAGATTGTAAAGAGAAGGCTGGTTACCGACCAGTTTGTATAAATGCAACAGTAAGGAACATGACAATGCACTTCATTTTCATTTAGAGTACGAAATATCTGTAACGTTGCAAATTGTACTGAATTTTATATAATACAATTGAATGAAAGATATAAATTTGTATGGGAATTGCCAGAAAGTTATCCGATCCGTTTTTTCCTTATTTTGCATTATAATACATCACAATTGCCAGAACTATGAGTAACTTTATTCTACGAATTAAGAATTACAACAGAAAATTAAATTGCGTTAATTCAAACAGAATAATGCATGATGTGTGCCAAACTGGGCTGAATACATCCCAATTCGGTATAACTCTTTGATAGGTATGAATATAAAAATACATGAGTTAAAAAGGCTATTTGTGTGAGAAGTAGCAGAAGGATGTAGTTACTGGTTGATTTTCCTAAATTTTTGCAGGGAATTATAAGTAAAAATGTCAGATAAAAATTCAGTCTTCTTCAGTCTATTAATTATAAATAACATAGGAAAGATTGAACCGCTGAAAAGCGGCCAATTTTATGAAAGATACTAGGAGTGATATTGCAATGTATACCATTTACACCCGAACTTTGATCGAACTTTGGCAAGCGTTCAGTGTTAGGCTAGGCTAAAATAATAGATATTAACCTAAGAATATACACTTTAAATTGGTCAATTGTACGTAAGGTACGAGTGAAAGCGAGATAAATTGATCAATTTCATGAAGTACCATCAAACATTACAAACAAATTACTACTATAAATTTGAGTTACTGCATTGTAGTAATGAAGAGTTATTAGGAACAAATCAAATTTCCGCATATTGACAATTTTGTGAGAAAGGTACCAGAAGAGATTGATCGATATAATCCGTTTACAAACCCCGTATGCAGTACGAGCATAGTAGGCTGTGCCAAGTTTAAGGAAGTTCTATGAAGATTTACGCAGTTATAGTGTTTGTCATGTAGACTCAAGAAATCATGAAACACGATTGGTGAAAAGATATTATACTTGGCATTTAAATGACTTTTCCCCGGATATTATATTTTTGTCCTATGAAACGATATATAACTTCATTCCATCAAAATCATTGTTTATCCCTTATCTTAAGCAATGGATATTGTAAATTAGGTTTGTTGTTCCACCGAAATCTATAAAGAATAAACTAAAAATTCGCGCCACCAGCCACTAAGAATTTCTTCAATTGAATTATGATTCACATTCGAAGAAACCGTTTTACACCGCTTACATGAACTGTGTATGTTTTCTAAAATGCTTGAGACATAAACCGAGCAAGGCTATTTTCTTTAGCAGTTATTTATTCGAACTTAAATTAAACATTGTTAAAACATTTGTTATTCAACAAGTAAAACAATATAAAGTCGCACAAAATTCGATCATCACAAATTTTTAATTTTACATTTGCCCATCGGGCTCATTCAAATTAAAGTAGTCAACAAATCGTTATAAGAAATTTTAAAAAAATTAGGTGCGCAACTAAATTCTTGCTGTTTTTTATAAAAATGCAACTTTATTATGAAAACATGTTTACAAATGACTCATTGAAATTATTGCCCATCGCTAGCTACTGCTTTCCGGCAAAGTTCGAATTTCGCCACAATAAAACTGTTCATCTTTTGGGTCTATCCACGAATCTAGCCATTCCTTGATGTCGTCATATGAGTGGAACTGCTGGTCAACCAGACCGTGTGCCATCGAACGGAACAATTGGACGGCACAATATCTTGAGAATATGAGTGATGGGGTAAGGCTTCCCATTTCAGCGTTTCCAGGTAAATTTTAACGGGGTAGGCCACGTGAGGCCGACCATTGTCACGCCGAAGAATCGATTTTTCGTGCCTCTTTGTGTATTGTGGGCGTTTCTGCCGTCAATTAAGTGTCTTAGAAAGTTTTTTGTCTTCCTTTATGCGAACGTGAGTCAACATCAAAATCACCGTCTTTAAAGCGACGGAACTAACCTTGACACGTTGTTTTACTTAAAGCAGCATTTCCGTGAACGTTTTGAAGCTTCCGATGAGCTTCTGCCGCCGTTTTCTCCGATTGAAAGAAGACAATCAATACTTCCCGCATATGACGATTATTTGGCACAAAATTGTACATGTTCACACAACCAAAAGAATATGACGTCAAAACAAAACTACTATTGTGTCGAGGCGGTATATTTACCATACACCTAAGCTTGGCTCATGATGTTTAGGTTATGGCAGAATCGACTAGCATTTACAGCTGGCGCCATCTATTGGCAAACAGCGGGAACTTAGTTGCGCACCTAAATCATTTTTAAAAGGTTGGAGTTGGTTCTTGAGTGAGGAAAATTGTTCTTATTTCTACAGTTTGTCCCATTTCTGGCATTTGCCCTGTGATATGTCATTCAGCAGAGACCAAAATTGCCAAAGTTCACATTTTCAATTTCCGTCCCCAAAAACTCGCCAATTGTTTGCGTGTATCAAGCGTGGTGGGTTCTCTAATTTGGCCAAAACTTCTTTTGAACAATCGCACAGTTTGAGCAACAGCGGACTTAATTCGGAAATAAGTTTGCAACATTTCTTAACTTTGCCCAAGCGATAGGCGAACTGAGATAGAACGCCTTGTATGGTCCCAAAGTATTTGTCTCAGATTTTACAAGCATGTAACACTTAAATTATAACAGAAAATACAAGATAACTAACGAATGTCTTTAAATGTAATTTTTCGTTTGGGTTTGGTTCGTAACCTTGCTATTTGGAATAAGCCCGCATGCAAAGATCAGTTTGGGAGCCAAATGAATGTGGCGTTTTCTGAAATAAGCACTTGGGGAATTTTCTCAAGTTGTGTTATTTTTTGTAACCGTAAACAATATTGAAAATGATTCTCTGTCGGAAGGAAAAAATATTTCACAGCCGTTAAGTAATATTGCGGTAGTAATGTCCTGTTAGATCCGATTTTTATTTGCAGCATATATGCGTACAACCATTCTGGCTATAACTATGTAACGGATATGGTGATTGTACGTTTAATATTTATAACGGTTTTATACTTACAGTATATTTGAAATGTAGTGTGTCTAATTTATATTTGTTTAGCCTGGCGACTGTAGCGCTTGGAAGAGTCCGCCATTTCGCTACATAAATGTTGTACCAAGAATTGTGCTCATTCAATTGGGTTAATAATTTGAGGGTTACAATATTGGGCGAACAACGTCATCAAGAACGGCAGAAAATGCTGTGAGTGTTAATCATAATCTAGAAGTCAGTGGAAGCGGAACTTAACAATTTTCACCGTTTACCAACATCTTGGTTTCAGAAAAACAAGCACCGGATATCCCTACATTCGCAAGAAATTATCTAATTACTTTCTCGCTACGGGTTCGTGAAATTTTCCTGGCAAATTGATCCCCAGCAGAGGTGATATAAACACGAGTGACAACGGACTTCATAGTCAACCGCCTTATACTACACATATATATTGGCCAATTTAGCGTAAATCAATGATTCCTCCACATTTTCTAGGCGAATTACTTCGCTTCTTTTATATTGTTTTGATTCAGAGAATATTTCGGTAAAAACCTAGCTTTTTAGCAAGGCTCTTTTGGCGGAGGTCACAGTCACTCCTACGCAAAATGACTTTGGATTAAGATGCATACATGGAAGTCAGTTCATCTGACGGAAATTTCTGTACCGATTTTTGAAAACTTCGGTCGATATCAATAAAATTTAAAACTTTCAAATTTCTTTAGCTATTTCGCTTGAGAAATAATAAAGGTTATGTTATATTATATATTATTTGTTGACTCGTGAATTCCTTCATACACTGAAAAACAAAACATTTTCAACCAATAACCTGCAGCTTGTTAACATTCAATGCCTTCATTAATTTAAATGTTTTCAGTAGACGCTCCATAAATATTTGCTTTTAACTTTTTTGTTATATATTCCTGATTAAATTTTTCTTTAAATATATATATATTCTTTATTAAATTACAGTGTTTTATATTAATGCTTTTGATGCACACTTTCTAGTACAGGTTTGTTCATTTTTTGGTTTCAAAAGTAAAGTTACATGAATACACATAAAGCTTTCGATGAAACTTTTATTTCATTGCAATGCTTGAACCCATTGTGTACAAAATACAATGGCATCAGTGGATGCTTTTGAGGTAGTTTATTATGCCTTCACTTTTTCCAGATTCAATGGCTTTTCCATAATTATTTCTGGGTTCTCCGAGCATCATATGCGACAATTTTGCTTGTTGATGTAACTACCGAGAGACAAATAAGCTTCATCGCTGAAAGAAATTTTGTGCGATGAAAGCCCACATTTGGATCACCACTTTTGTAGTAAGTTCTTCGATTGTTAAACAATCGATATTCGTAAATGACAAATTTTTCACCAAATAAATAACACTTCAGATGACAAGTGTTTAACAGCTGACAGCCTTGCCAGACTGTCGGTTTGAAACCAGTAAGTGGTGAACCATATATTTAAAATTTTTAATTTAATACGAGTATTTTCTAAAATAGGCCATGGATTTTTGTATTAAATGTGTTCTTGCACTAAAATGCACGCATTTATAAACCAGTACAGAAATTTCAGATAAATTGGCTTACAGACACCTTCATCTGTGATTGCCAGAAGGAACGTGATAAATCGCTACATTTGTATCGAAAATAGCCTCAATGAAAGTAGTAAAATTGTAACTTTTTAAAATTTGTAGGAAAAGGGCGATTTTTGCTAAATCGGCCAATTTGTATGTTTAGTACAATAAGGGGCGCGGCAATCCATTTTACTTTCACATACAGAATTAAGTTTGGTAAATGCGCGTTGCGTGTTAAATTATGCTTAATTTGATGCAATTGATTTGAAGATATTAATTTAGGGGCATGTGGGTGAAATTGTTTAAACTTTAGGGTAACTGCAGAAGAAGGCGTGGTTATTCAGTCAAATGCCAAAAGATATGCCGGTCAATTTTATGTGGAAGGTACCAAGGTTTGCAGAGTATTATAAATTAACATATAACGCAAAACTTGGGCAACTACTGCCTACCGATTAGAAATTCCAGAAGGAAAGATTGAATTTCGGAAAATCAGCAATTTTAATTTTAATTTTGTTCAAGGTTTACTGACAATTATTAATCAAGATATCACTGACGGAACTGAGAATATAGAAGGGGTGTGACAATATCGCACAGTTTCATTTTGACAACTTACTTTGACAAACACTCAGCGTATATCAAATTTGGTTAAATTTATTGCGTGATATAAATCTGAGAATCTATGGGTCAAACGGCCATTTAAATGGGAGGTACCAGAAGTTGTGAGTCCGAACAGCCTATTTACAATCCCCAACCACGATCTAGCAAAATATTAGGTTGTGCCAATTTCAAGAAGTTCTAGTAAAATTTTACCACAATTATCGTGTCCATCAGCCAACCATTCAACCAGCCAAATAGAGGGACATCGCTCAAGCGACTTAAAAAGGCATGAGATGTATTTGGTCAAAAGGCATGTTTTACCCTATCAAATGGTATATACCTTCTTTCCCTCCGGCGAAGGTATTAAAATGAATATGCATTATGTTAAAAATAAGAGTTTATAGGAAGATAAGCAAGTCGATGTCATCTTATTGTAAATTGACTAAGTGTTATATTTGGTAATATTACCATATATATTTGTTCTAAGACATTCTAGTATGTTGCAAATAATTATTATCTTCTGTATAACTTGTAGGTAACAATTTATCACTGGTAACTGTCGAACCATATGGAAATCTATACTCGTATATTGACTGACTGACTACCTGATTGATCATCGCACAATTCAAACGACTAATGGATGACATCGCTAATAACAGATGGCCGAAGCTAAAATCATGAAGCAGCATTTGTATATTCTGCACTTATGGTATAAAACAAAAAGAGGACATTTTTTGAAATTTCCTCTTTTAAGGGATAGAATAAGAAAAAAAAGAGACAAAATGTATCCTATCGACAAGAACAAAAAAGTGAAACCTGAATCAGCAAATTGAGTGTGTCAATTTACGATCGAGAAGGGATTTATAAAAAGCTGTGCCTTTAAGAGATGAAACATAAAAGAAGGAAGACATAAAATAATCAATAAGACAAGCTGGAATCACCAAAATGCACGGAAGGCGCGCGATAAAAAGCATTTTTTAAAATCAAATTTTAAGGAAACTGAAAAGTTATCACAAAATTAGTACATTCAACTGAAACAAAGTTAAGTATTATAATAAAGAAATACGAAAATCTAATTTTTTGGGGGGAAAAAAGAGAGTGAATAAATACGATGCATCGTCTAGACTAAACTAAAATTGGTCGATATTTGAATTATTATGATCTCAATCAAATACGAGACTAAATAAATCGTTGAAATTAGAATCGTAGAAACTAGCAAAGAGACTCTTTTGATGGTGATACATAAATTGCGAAGGAAATCATCTTCAAAATTATGTTTACTTACTTAAATTACTTAAAATATTAATTCATCCGTATCAAAGAGCGCGCACCTGCTGCTATATTTATATTTAAATGACGCTAATTTAAATCAAGAAATTAAATCTCCTAAGAATGGTAGCATAAAATGACGTAAAAACGTTTTTCTACAAAGACCTCATGGTTACTTTCATAAGAAAAATATTATAGTAATATATATCTAAACATATCTTATATTTTCCAAGTAACGAATAAGCAACAGCAGCAGCAGCAGTTGTCAAAGAGAAAAACAGAAATGGAAAGTCACGATCCTTGTTAAATACACAAGAGTCATTGGTGTCAATGTCAATGACTTGGCAAACTAAAACGAAATAAGCAATGTGTGGGTTTTACTATAAAGGAAACTTACAATAGCATCAGCAAGGCAAAATTTCAAACTACTGTAAAAGCATTGACTGGAAAATATTAAAACGTGTAATACCACACGCTGAAATCAATCATATTTTCATAGTGCATTCAAAACCGATGGAGACATCCCATATCAGAAATATCTGCCAGCGCTACCACTATAACAGAAAAGATAAAATTGAAAAAAAAAAACATGAAAAACTATGCTGGCAGTATAAATTATGGGAAAACAAGGGAGACGGTGAAAACAACGTATTAAGCGAAAATGCTACAACCTCTTATTTCTCAAATTGAATTTATGTTATGCATTATTAAGCACAAAATCATTTTAGAGTCGTCAGAGTTCAATTTGTAAAGAAAGCTAATTTTGTCATTTGAAATTTGGTTATTAAAGGAGTTGCATTTTTTTCTTATACAATTTTTTGTAGTCTCTGGTTTGGTTAATCGTTTAAATCAACAGAATTCAATGCAGCTCATTAACTTCAACTTTATTATGCTCTAAGCAAAGAGATTGTTCCATTTTGAGCAGTGGTTAATGGACATTTTGTAATAATTGATGCGAATTTTATATTATTATATCCATCAAAATATAAATTTCTTTGCCAAAAAAAAAAAAAAAATTCAAATGCTAGCTACAAAGATTGTTAAAACTGTCTTTGTCACTGAGTTGTTACATATGTCCTCATTGACGCGAGTATGAAAACGATCTGTCATTTAGTTTGATTACAGTGTTTTATTTTGTCAGTTTATCATATGTGTTTTGTGATTTTTAAAATGTATAATAATACCAAACAAAGAATTTTGTCTGGAATTTGTTGCCGAATTACTGACAACGTTATGGAAGGCTTACGGTGTATCGATATTGCATTCAGTGCATTCAAAGGCTGCCGACATGTAGAACATTTCCCTCGCTATGATGAATTTAACTTCGAGAAAGCGAAGGAAATTGTGAATGAAGATCGTTATTTAAATTCGATAGAAATAGACGCTGGATTATCTGCACTTCACGAATCAATTCATATCATTTTATACAATTGTTTTCTTCATAACTCAATCGCGAAAAGGACGATAAGATATGTTAGATTGAGTCTCTTCCGACCACACATGGTCGCACACACATGGTTTGCATCTACATATAGTGTTGAGATATGCATTTACGAGTTTGGCATGCAAACGAGTCAAACAACTCGACAATGGCGCCTTCCAATTGAACCGAAACCGAAAAAAACAAAGTCGAGGTTGATAAAATGTCAAAGTAATATTGACTGTCTTCCTTGATTATAGCAGTGCTGTGCACCTGGAATAGTTGTCAAAAGGTCAAACACTGCCTCGAAAAAGTCCAGATTTATTGAAAGAAAATCAATTGGTTTTGCACAGCGATAGCGCTTCATTTTTTTAATTTTCCTTCTAAAACTTAAATTATCACTGTCGATAGAAGACATAAAAGAGAATTCGTGGGGAGAACTGAAGTCTTATTCGGAAAAATGCTTTAATGACTTGATTAGCTCCTGGCATAAGTGTTATTTTGGAAGGAACATATTTTGAATGCGATAAGACAAATTTGAATGAATAATTAATAATTTGTGTTCTGTTAACCAATACCCGGTACACTTGTTTGTAAAATAAGTGTTAATCATTACCAAAAGAATTTGTCATGTGATTTTATTACAATTATTGTACACTTTCGTCTAGCTTTTGTTGTACTAACAAAAACTGAACGGTATTGAAGATATTTCGAATAAAATCTTACAATATCACTGTTGTTCGCGTACTTTTAAATTCTTATTTAACTTATTTATTTACTCAACTAATGTTCATATTTAGGATATCTTAGAATTAATGAAATACAATGTGCCAGGCTTCTAAAGTGTAAAATTGACATTTACAATGTAAAGTAATACAAGTAAACTTTCATGTTTAATTTTCGCTTATTTTAGATTAATAACGGAAGCATTCCATTACATAATGACTGAAGCTAATGCACAGCATGACAACTCAGAAAGAAGGATAACATCTTCAATGTCGCATCACATTATCTGCCTTCCTTTTGCCAGATATGACCGGTACAAGGTAAAAGACATGTGTGTGGCACCTTATGTGCTAATTAACAGCTAAAATATTAATAAACCGCTTTAACTTAACTCTTATGTTTTCACTAGTCACTTCATATTACCCACGTACTTGAGTAACAAATTCGTATATTTTATGCGTTATCATGAACAAATTGATAAATAAATATGTTATGAAAAAAGTGCCAACGTCATGGTTACTGTGACAAACTGGAAATAAAAAAAAACAGATGCAATTCCTTATAATCAGCGACGATGTAGACCTGCCACCTCCAGTGCAATTAAGTAAGAAATCAAGTACCACTTCAATGAGTCCGTAAACACATCAATTGAGAAAAACGCATAACGTAGTGTCATTACCACAATTAGTTGGAAGCCGTACCATAAATAGCTAATGACACTATAAGTGGCATATGTGAACTATCAATAAAACTGCACTTTAAAAAATGAATTTACACAATTGCAATTAATTATGAGACGTTATTTTCAAGGTCGCTATTTGTCATAAACATTAAGAACATATGCCTTCAATTTTATGGTTGCTTACGCTTTAAAAATACTATTGGGGCCTGGCTATCAATTTTCGTGTGCTAGACCAATTTTTAAAACTTCTAAAAAAATAAGTTTGCTTTAACAAATTTGCTGGAAAACCTATATTTGGCCTGGTGCAATGGAAATCCGCTAATAATTGGGTTGCTCAACCTATAATTTTAAAATTTGAGATGTTTAGACTTTTGACAATTTTTTAACAATCTCTAACAATATTTTGAATTAACATTAAGTGTACATCGAAAATTCTTCTTTAGGAAACCACTATAAAGTTAGTTTAGCAGCCCTTGGTTGTTGCATATAACGAACTCTTTAGCAGCAGAAGAGTTTCTTTGCAATCACCTGAACTTACTCGTAATGACATTAAATATATACAAATGTTAATTCAAAATAAATGTAAGTGTATTGAGTTGATGTACATGGATCAGTAGTGTAAATTCTTTTATAATTACCTAACTAGAGATATGCGATTGATCGGTTAATCAAACTTTAAATTAATATATATTGAAATTAATAAGTTCATTGAATAATCGAAAATTCTGATTGTTTAGATGTATGATTAATCATTTAATTGAATTTTCCTTAATCAAATCGATTATTTGGTGCAAAAAGGTAATATGAAAAAATTTTACGGGCACAGCATATGTTGTTTTAAGCGACAAAAAAAATGTATGTTGAAATATTTTGATTGACTTCAAATTCTGGTTAATCAGTTGTTCTACTAACCTATTAATCATGAGTTTCAAATGGCCAACATTGTAATTAATAGTGAATGTTGATTGTGTGTATAGTTGATCTCATTTACTGACTTATGTTCTATATATTTTGTTCGGTTCGAGGTTATAGAAATGAATTAAAAACAATGATGTTGGTATTGTTTCTTGTTGTTTTATTTAATATTTCCCAATATATCGATAATATCAAATGTTAGCGTTATTTGCATGTTCAGCTGATTGTATCAGGCGTCTCATTATAGTAAATCGCACATCTCACGAAAATAAAAGCGCTGAGCGAAAATATTTGCAACATATCTACATATACGCACTTGTATTATCTATACGTATTATCTATCGGATTACTATAACACTGTAGTCTACCTATATAATAATAATTAGTTGAGCTTATCCCTCCTATATAAAAATCATTTTTGTGCAAGTAAATAAGAATAAGATGAGAAACGATTATTAAGGAGCTTAACATAACGTTTCAAGGTTAACATTTTCCACTTTCTTTTTATTAACCGCATACAAATGAATTTTGTCACACCATTTTAATAATATCTGTGAATATTCTGGATATTTGCCTGTAAAGATTTTCAAGTCTAAGACTGTAGCTGGATGAACAAAAAAAAATTTAGTCCTCGTCATTTACGGCTCATCTTACCTCAAATTTGACCAGTTTTAATATTTTGTGGGACTTTGCGCAATAGTAGTCATGGGCTTTTAAGAATATATTTAATCTGTAAAAGTTTTGCTATTTTATTATACATAATTGTTTACGAAGGCCATCTACCACATAATAAACCTATTTCAAAATGATCTAAAATTTTGTATCTGCCATAACAATTAAAATATGATATTAAATGTTCTGAATATTTGCTCCAGTTGCAACAGTGGATCTTTTTGAAGTAATTTTCGATCACTTTTTCGCACATTTTAGGCGGTACATTTGGGGATTATACGCGTAAACACGGTCCTTGGCATAGCCCCACAAAAAAAGTCTAACGACGTCAAATCGCATGATCTTGATGACCAACTGACGTCACCAAAACGCGAAATTACGCTTTCTGCAAACTTCTCGTGCAATAAAGCCAAAGTCGGTCGTATTAAATCACGTTTCAATCATTACTTTTATAGTAAGTTTTAACTATGTTTTCTTATTCTTTGGTTGTTAAACGATTCATATTCGTAAGTAGACCTTTCACCAAATAAATGACAATTCAGACGACAGATATTTAACAGCTGACGCCCTTACCTGGCAGGCGGTTTTTAAACCACTGAATGAATAATCCTATATATTGAAGCAATTTGAGGTCGGAATTTGAACAAATTAATCATGGTGGCCTTTAAAATAGAAAGTTGAAAGTTAAGTTTACCCTGTGTTTTGGTATATCTTGTTGGTAGTTTTGGAAATATCCCATTACTTAAAGCCACATATATGCCTTTGAAACAGTTCCAGTGAACATAAAATTAATTCTAATTTTTATTACAAATTGGGTTCGATTAAAGAAATTCGATTGTTTTAAATTTCAATCAATTCTTTCAGATGACATCGACGCAGTATGCTCCCGCTTTTTTCACCATTTTGGTAAAACAATTTCACAATGAGAATGCGTTGTTAATTCGTGTAGCGCTCGATTTTTACTGAACTCGTGCCTTATACTAGCAAACAATAACAATTGTTCAAATGTCAAACAATGACACTTCGAATGGCGCCAAATTTTAATCTTGCGTTCTTGTTGGGACACCCTTTATAATATTGGTAACAACAATGTGTCGAAACAAAAGAGCAAATAGCACAAAATTCCATGGAGTCTGTTAAGGCAGGAAAATTGCCTATTGTTATTTACATCACAATTTAATTTTTATCATTTCGATAACAAAAAATTAAAGAATTTGTGCTGGCTGGCGCATCGTCAGAAATATCCATCTGCACAAACATACTCGAGCATAAAGAATTCCAGCACTGAGTTATAGCACCATCCTTAAAGGTCTGATATGAAAGAAATATATAAACGTTTCCGATTAATCTTTATGTAGCAAAAACTACACATTTTTGTTGCCTTCCCAATACGTGACGGAGTGAATGTACGAAGATATGATCGGAATTTAAAGAAAAATGCTATGGATGCAAGAACTTCTAATATGTGAAAAAAATATTTGAAATTAAGCGTACGTTATTTTTTTTTTTTTTTT
>JAHXMU010026532.1:1889363-2031106 GCA_019455685.1 Philornis downsi
TTTTTTTTTTTTTTTTTTTTTTTTTTTTTTTTTTTTTGTTTTTGCTGAATAATATCATCATGTATGCTGAGGTCTAGCATTAAACACTCAAAGGTATCAGCCAGCAAAGTAGGAAATAGGAAATTAGTGAACTTTACGACAGTTCTGTTTCTGTAGTGATATTTTCTTTACTTAAATTGCACTAGAAATTTGATTCTGACTGATGTTCGAAGCGACAATTCGCTTCATATATTGGCACGTATTTTATCTGAAACGAATATACATTAATTCATAATCAAACAGATATTTTGATTCGAAAAAATGAAACGAAAATATAATTTTATGCAATTCGTTTCTTTACCTGAAGCTTCGCTTCCTGGCAGAGAAAAAGGCATCATTTTCTGAATTTACAATAGCAGGCTGTCACAAATTTTCGCAGCTATTCAAAAATATTGCCTGTTGGAAAATTTCATATGAAACACAAGCAAAATGTTTCATAAAAAAAATCAGAATCAAAATTGTTGTCTAATTTCGCTTCGGGTGCATAAATCAAAATTAACATTGTCTGCAAATTCGAGTTCGATGTATTAAACAGAAACAAAATTCAATACAATTTTGATTCGATTGCCGGAATCAGAATAAATATTTTATATATTTTTGATCTGGATTGCACAAACTAAAATTAATCACAAATATTTTCGTATTTGCCTTGATTTCGATGACCGTTCCTATTAAAGAGCATTTATACCATAACTATGTTTTCGGAACTCCTAATCATAACCAATTTTGAAATGCTTTGTAGCTCTAGCTTCTTTTGTTCCATCTAATTAGTTATATACTGTTACTGATGGGCTGTGGCAAGATGGCTAAAAAATGATTATAGCGGACACCCTGAATTCGAGGCGAGATACAACCACATATTACATGGATAAATGTGACGAACATTTCGACCAGGAAAACCAGCAATTTTCTAATTAATCGAAAAATTATCGCCAAATTACGTATTTTGCTTGTAACTAAAAGTTTAAAATACAATCAAGTATAAAATATCTTTGGCCCAATAGTGTTTATAAATATACGTTGTAAACCGGAAAAGTAGTTTTGCTCCATCAAGTACACGAGTAGATATACATATATGGATTTTATATGGAGTTTAATGTTTAAATTTAAATTTAATACCCATTCCGTATGCTCCAGTTGCAAAACCTGTGCTTTTAAATCATAATTTATTGATCTAGTAGAATGGAATATTGTGTACGGAACGTATAAGAGGTTTTTTTTTTTCAAATATATTTGAACATATTTTACTGATTTTGATTACTGCAACAAAACAGAGATTTTTCTAAAAACAAGTAATTCTGAACTTGTTATAGGAACTTTCTAAGGCGGAGGTTCGGCAACAATGTGACATCAATAACAAATTTAGTTATTCCCTGTTGTGTTCCATAGCCTAAAATAAGGCAAATAGTTCCAATTTGTGTTTTTATACCTTCACCCGTAAAAATAAATATCATTAGATACTACAAAATGTAACACCCACAAGGCAGCCTTCAAATTAACAAGTACTCTTTTACCAAATATGTTTCAAGACGTTCTTGAATGCATTGGACGATTTCCGTCTGTTTGGCTGGCTTGCTAGTAGTCGCGATAGCGGTCGCAAATCTTTATATAACTGCAGCCCAATGTTTTACCATATCATACGGGATTGTAGGTGAGCTATATTGACCCACCCCATCTGGTGTCATCTATACATATTGACCACTTTCCAGAAATTCAATCATTCGTCTGCAATTTATAATTAATTTACAAATTCAAATTATAAAAAATTTATATTTATACTTAACAGGCAGCAGTAGTCCAAACTTGGGGGATTGGGAAATTTCCCTTTGCAGAATTTCGCAATCAGAAGACGACTTCTTATCTTGCTAATTCCGATACGTCTGAGCTCAGTAGGTAACATCTGTTAGTAAAACTCATCTCACATCTGCCTAGGGGTTGGCAGCCCCAACACTAGCATTGAAGATATGTACATGATCTGAAAATATGTATTTGGAATGTTCACACTCTTTACTGAGGGGGTAGCTCTATGTAATTAGCGGATGTCCTCCATAAATATAAAACTGACATCACCACCAACCTGTAGCAGCGACGGAATGGACAATTATGCGTTCAGTGTGAGAAATGTGACATATGAATATTCGTATAATACTACTGCTGCCGCTCAGAAAGGTATGAATTCGGACATGGATTTGTTATGGAAAAGAGGCTTATACACCTTGTCTCGTAGTTTAGTCCCATAAGTGACCACATAGCCATTGTCGCCATCAAAGCGAAACATTTTTTCATCACACTGAACTGTGCACATGCCCCGAATGAAGACAAAAACGAGGAAATACATTCCATGAGTGCCTAGAAGAAGCATATGACCGCTGGCCTGGCCACGAAATTAAAATTAGATATCCACCTGTCTGTAGCTGAGGTAGGGATGAGATTGAGCAGAGCGAAAAACGTAGTTAAGCAGGCATAAAGAAAGCTAGACATCGATACAATGCACATATCCAATACAGTCACAGCTATAACAAAACGCCCTTATCCTCATATTTCTGACACACATTGGTTAGGGGGAGCTGTCGTACACCTATTGCTCTGGTTTAACACCATATAAAAGAAGTAAAGTTATAACTTACAAAAGCTTCCGCTGGGAAATTATAAAGAAGCCGGTATACAGCCTAGCAGTTAGAAATTATAAGACAAAGATTGAATTTCAGAAATTCGATCAATTTGTACGAGAGCAAACAAAAAGGAGGTGCAAAAAGGGCATAGTTAGAGGAATACAATGGACAGAAATGTAATTCACTTCTTTATACCAATTAGGAATTAAAGACGAACGATTGATGTTTGTTATGCCGGCCAATTTGTGGAGGAGGTACTTCAAAGGTAGTTGTCAATATGATCCGACTATGGCTTGAACAAATTTCAGGTTGCTGTAAAACTTTTCACTCAAAGTCAAACTTTTTAAGAAACCAATCCAAATGTGAGAGCAGTTTTTTAAAAGCATTCAAAAAAAAAAAAAGGAAATCCGATTTTCACCGTAT
The DNA here is from genome assembly GCA_019455685.1 of Philornis downsi. Taxonomy (NCBI): domain Eukaryota; kingdom Metazoa; phylum Arthropoda; class Insecta; order Diptera; family Muscidae; genus Philornis; species Philornis downsi. The sequence goes on from JAHXMU010026532.1 coordinate 1,892,438, forward strand.
CAGAAGAGGACGTTTCTGAATAAGGCACACATTTAGTACTGAACCGGTACCACGCTCACGATGTTATATTATAGCTCGCAGGCGTTACAATTGATACAAATTAACCGGCGGAAATTTACACTTGAAATCGTTTTTCATAGGCTCACTTACCTTGCGACAAGGCACAGTTTCTCCCATTCTGGCAGAACTTACGTCGCCTGTAAAATTTTTCGCCTTAATTGTTAAAAAAAAAAACTTGAACATTTTGTGTTTTTCCCATGGCAGGTTCAATCTCTGTATGGGCGAGATTTGCCCAATTTTAAATATTTTCATGCTAAATTGACATTTTCTAGTTTAACCCAAGGGCTTCCAATAGACGCACGGATGGACGGACTTGCTTAAATCAATATTCCTTTTAGGGGGAAACACATGTATTTTTGATACATTCGATCTATCCGAAATATTAAACAAAATCAATAAAAGTTTCTGGTTAGCATAACAGGCAGAGAGTGTGATAGTGGTGATCGTCGAATACCATGAAAACTGTATTTTACTACAAACACTTGCCTTTCACCAAACTTGTGTGTAGGGTAGTCACAGGTATGGCTAAAGCAAAAGTGTTTTGGCCAAAAGATTAATGACCATTACAGGCAGCTTTGAAAATACTCGCCTCACTGTCCAAAGTTGATGTAAACTTGACTATAAGAAAACCCAATGGCTTGCAACATGATGATCATTATGTTACTTGATAACATACCTCAACCAGCAGATCATGCAACATACAACAGACACATGTTCGATGTGGTACTCGAGTAAAGTTTGAAAGCTATAAGAAACAACATTTGTTAAAGAAAGCAGCGAATGAGAGATCAAAACAAAACAACAAAATTTCTTCCAGAGTTATGAACGGCTTCTGCATGTCGTATATAAAGTTTAAGTCCCAACGAAATCGGCATTAGTTTTATAGAAGAATCTATTGTAAGCACAGCGAAAGGAGAGTCACTCCGATCTCCGACAACATAAAACGTGGTGCTTATTCATAAACCAAACCCAGGATTAAAACGTCACTTCCAAAGGATTAATACCAACAAAAGTAATATAATTAACAGTAAACATAAAAAAGACAAAAATATAGACAAAGGTCAATATAAATCAAAAAGTTATAAAAGTGCTTAATTAATTAACGAAAATAAAACGAATAAAGAACTTTAAAACATACCAAAAATGTTGATCAAAATGACATTAAATACCTCTGTAACAATAGTGTTGTTATTATCCTTGTGTTGTATACCCACGATAAGTGCCAGCACTGAAAACATTTCTTCGTCTTCGTATCAAAATGCTGGAACTCGCACAATACTACGCATCTATGATGAATGTACCCGGGCAGAAGGTGGTTTTGTGCCATGTCTAAAGAAAAAGGCGATATCGTTCATAGACCGTATTTCGTATATCGATGCGATCACAGTGGCCGATGGAATAAAGGTAGTGCGATTACCTGGTACTTCGAATAATGATGTAGCATCTTCGATGCGTCCAATGCTCAGTGAGAATGAATTAGAATCAACACTCTCTCGGTCCGGTGAAGACCGTGATGCAAAGTTGACAAACATGCTAATTGACCGATTGAGTAATTTCTTCAACGGTCATACGCTGCAAGTTAGTTTCCCCAAATTGTCTTCAGATGAAATCGGTCGAGGATTGGAAGAAGGTGAGTTTAAATGCAAGAACTGTGAACAAAAAAAATTTAAACTGGAATTAAAATAAACTTAGTTATTTAAATCATCTTTCATCCTGCAATATTAAAAAACGGTTTAGAATTGCAAGAAGAAGAATAAAGATAATATTAGTTCTGAAGATTTAATATTAGTTTTGATACTGTTATGTCGTCTCAGTTGCTATTAATTTCTAACATTAGCTAAACTGATGTCAATATCAGATAAACATTTTTACTCAGTTCAACATTTCTGCAATTTATACTTCTAAAAACAGGCTTTGAAGGGGAATGGACAAGCAAATGTAATAAAGGACAAGTGAAAGTAATAATAGCATAATGTCAAACTGCTGTGAAATATGCTACAATCATTAGCAAATGCTTGTAGTAAAATATAACTTGAAATACTAAGAAATATTAATACTACAGTGACGCCTAAATAAACCCGAATTTTAATTAAAAATAGACACATATTTTAGTATTGATTTACTGTCTCATTTATTATTTTTCATATGTTCTATAACCGATATCCAATGGACGTAACCATATTAGTGAAGTAACTAATAAGAATGAAGAACAATAATCAATATTTTATGGGAAACTCTGAATGGACCGTAAATATATGGCCGAAATTATTTGCAATAATTGGAGTAGAATCTTCAAATAAGTTCTTAGTTTGCACAGATATTGTCTAGCTTAAACGGTACCCAAACTGAGGCCAATCGAAAATTTTAAGAATTCTGTTTCATTGGCGCGACGTGATCTTAACTAGTACAATCAATACTATGATCTGTTTCCACGTTTTCTTATGAAGTAGTTGTAGTAGTAGAAGTAGTGGAGTTTTGCATTCTCGGAGTTTTATAAAAATAAATATTTTTCAAACTTACCATTATCCTGGAATTAGAACTTACCTTTGGTTATAATAACTTATTTACATCAACATCGTCATAATACTTGACATAAAAGTTGATTCTTCCTTGCTCTGTAAGATAATTAATTGAAAGAATTGGTAGACCTTCAAACCATAATACCTGATTGTTTTATCAAAAAAAAAAAAAAAATTGCCGTATTTAGATGAAGAAAATTCGCTTTCCATGAGCAAAATTTGGATGCGACATCAAAGAAGAGGCCTTTTAAATTTCAAAATATGAAATTTTGTGATTTATATTTTATGATTTTTAACTCAATATAGATATAGATTTTGGGAGATTCAAAACTGCAGTTGCACTATATGTATTAATTCTAGTTTAAGCAGTCATGAGGAAGTTTTTCACAAATTTTAGAAACTTTAATCGGCTTTCCACTTGGCAAAATGAATTATTTTCATTATATTTCCATACAGGCCATAGAAAAACCTTTTATGTTCGAAAATCATACTCCGTGTGAAGTTTGCATTTAGAGTTTAGTTTGAAACTTAGTACGGTTTGGAATGAATCTCAAAACGGTAACGGTATGTTTCTTTAAGAAACTTCTTTATATAAATTCACTCCCACTCTAAGAATACTACACATTTATAATTTTTTAAAATGGATAAAAATAGACATTTTCATTTACAAAAACAATAACAAGTTTAGGAAATTTGTTTCCAATTTAAAGATATCTATTATTGCGTTATTCAAATTCCGATCTCAAACCCCTTTCCAGGTTATGCTATTAAGTCCTTAATATACACATGTAAAATATAAATCTGCCACGTATAGATCAGATGGTTGATTATGTGGTAGAACTTCTCTTAATTCTTTTTTTTTATTAATATTTGCAAAACGGTGTTCATTCCCACGTAAATGTTGTTATATTAAACTTCAAATGTAAGAAGATATACATATTAATTTAATTCATTTAAAAACTCCTGGACTACGGCAGTGAAACGTTGCCGAAATTTCCTACATGTCCCTATTCTCTATTCGAACCTATGCTATTCGATTTTGAAACGACAGTGTGTGTCAAGCACCAAATATGAAAACTGAAGACTCTAGATATAATATTTCGTTTGGTACAATTAAGCATTCTCGAAAATCGTATTGCTCGATGTAGCCACCTTTAGCGAGATTAACAGCATCGAATCTACCGGGAAAAGCTTCATACGCCGGAGGCTTATATGGAAAAGTTCATTGAGCTTAAGTTAGGAGATTATGGTGGTCATTGTTATGAAGAAATTAAGATGGTTTCGTATAGACAGTGTGTTTCACGTTCTTTATGCAATAGTACCAAATCTTTTTGAAAGATGAAATTTTTTCTAGGTAACATATTTTCACGGCACATTTGTTAATTTATTTTTACGCCCTTTACAATGAAAACTAGTGGTCAGCGACCTGTGGCTGTTGCGCGGCTCAAGCCTTCAATGATGCAAGCGCTTGCCTTCGGCACGCAATTCGCTGGTTTAAATTGTCTTTTGATTTGCTCTCTAGCCATACAAAATAGCTTTGCATGATTGAATATTATTCAACCATGAAACTTTTTTACATTAGAAAATACCAAACTTCCGAGCTCGGCACCAAAGTGCAAGTGTATTAAAATCTTTGCTCTTGTAGGTGAATCGCCTTTAGTGCAGGTGTTAAACTTTGCAGTTTTTGCATTTTACAGGGTTTTAGTCATAATCAGTTTTTTAGTATGCGACCCATGCTACTAGCAGACGCATTCAAAATTTTCGCCAACTAAACTGAGTTTTGTAGTGGATTTCGTTGAATTCTGGAATTCACCTTTCTGGACTTCTTCGAAGGCTTGTATACAACATAGCAGACTGACGCTTGATAAAAATGAGTGTGATTGCTACAACAGCTTAAACTTGGTAATACCTCGAGCGTTTACACGTGTACTTTTTATATTTCTTGTAATTCCAACTCCTACAAAATGATACTTAAATTACTTAGACCGATAGTGATATTTTGTGTGTCTTAATATAACAGATTTAACATATTTTGGGGTATCCTCAGAAGTTAATATCGGACTTCACATACATATGTCACGAGAGATGTAAGTATCAGAAGTACAACAAACCTTAAAATGGCTATTTATCATGTTATCAAAAATTGAAAAATGCATTTTTCAATAACATGCCCTTGCATAGCACACCTACAATTTAGGACATTGTACGGTATGTTAGAAAAATTTCACGAAAATTTCAAAAGATTTTTTTCAGCTTTGGTTATTACGTTGTAAATGAAGTTACTTCTATAAAGTCTCCTGCCCAAGTCAAGTCGGCTTAATCAGAATACACCAATGTAAGCATATTCTGATAGCCGACTTGAAGAAACCTCTTGGCAAATAACAAGCAGAATTAAAATATTAATTGTGATAAGCACTGAGCCAAAAATAACCAGCACAGAAATTCCAACCTTTTGTGTTATCGCAAAAAATACTCCGAATTAGACTTCAGAAAATTACAAGTTTGCGTAACTGTCTAAAGTCCTTCATTTGGAAAATGTATAAAGACTACCGATTTATGCTAAATCAGACAACTTGTATGTGTGGTGCCGTGAGAGATGTGGCAGTGCAGTACATTTTTATTCGCAATACTAAATGATTGGTACCGGCTCAATTATACTGAATCTGTTGCAATTAAATAAAAGATACGAATCTAGGAACATACAGGGCGGCGCACCAATTGCACTATAATAAAAAAAAATTAAATAACTTTTTCCTAATCAATATATTCCGTTTATTTATATATTTATTTTTTCATTTGTAGAAAATTCAATTTTATTTTATATAATTAATTTGTTTTGGAAGATGATAGATCATAAATGACCTACACGCATATGCAACACCTAATCAGAAAATTATTCATTGCGGAATCGCCTCAATTACTGTTTTAATGGACTCCTTTAATTCAAATTCCTTGGTTTCGTTTTGTACACCTCTTGCTAGACCTAATCCCATAAAAAAAGTCTGGTACACTCAGGTCAGGTGATCTTGGGAGCCAGCGGAAAGTGAAGTTTTGTGTGGGAATTTTTGGTGAAGCCCCGCCGTAACTGATTTAGCTACGAGGACGGTCAAAAAACTAAACGATATAACAAAGAAAACACAAGAAAGTTGGGAAAAATTTTCTTTATTTTTCAACATAATCTTCTTGCAGCTCGATACAATTGAGATATTCCATAGCTTGTATACCCTGTTTATAGTAAGAACTGTTAAGCTCCTTAAAATAGCCATCAATCGCAGATCCACCTCTTCCTTTTAGGCCAATCTTTTATCATCGAGCCATTTTTTCATGTTTGGTAGTAGGAAATAGTACGAGGGAATTAAATCTGGCGAGTAAGGTGCGTAATGTAGCAATTCGAACTTTAATTCGTTGATTTTGGATGTGTGAACTGGAGCATTGTCTTGTTAAAACAATACTTTTTTTTTGCCAAATGCGGCCTCTAATAATGTCATCACCTAAATGCTGCAATAAATTAGCATAATATTCGTCGTTGATGGTTTTTGCTTTCTGAAGATAATCAGTAAAATCAGAAAACCAAACCTCCCAAAAAACAGACGCCATGACCTTGCCTGCAGGTGGAACTATCCCCCCTAACGTGTGCCAAATTTCATCAAATTTAGTACGATCGACTGGAAGATATGAGGCCCAGAATATATAAATCGGTCATTTGTATGGGTGGTACCGAAAGAGGTGAGTTAATCATCAATTTTTTCAAATTTTACTAGTACTGGTTGTGAAGCAAGGGACCTAAATTTGAGTTGATGGTTGAGGTTATGAGTAAGGATTTACAGCGATGAGGTACCAACATTTATGATCTGGGAAAATATTAGAAAGTGACAAGTTTTAAGAAGTTCCATAAAGATTTACAGCAGTTAACGTGCTCCCCTGTTTCCGAACTCTTAACTCGAACATGTACTGCCAAAAATTGGACCGTCCGAAAAATGGCTAACTTCTATCCCGTCAGGTCAACGCCAGGCCACACACAACGATAGTGACCAAATGGCACGAAGTAATTACCACATTTTCCTGTTTACGACGAATGATTTTGCTGGTAAAAAATTCGCCTTGCGGAAACCGACTCTGCCAATTTTTTTGCCAATTGGTTGGTTTCTGTGAGAAAGGCATAATGGAATTATCTTAAAAATGGCAACAAGTTATCGAAAGAAACGGTGTATATCGAACTTAAATCGGATCACTCCAACTGTGTGAAATAAAGGAACCAATGTTGTGCAAAAGTACCGGATTTATTTTTACTACGCCTTGTACCGTTGAGTCTATTATTTAAATTCGAGGCTAAAATCGAGTAGAAAAGTTGAAATGGTTAGCTGTAAGGCTTTGCATAAATTTGATTTTCCTTTTGTGTGCTTGGTGTAATATTTTTTTTTTTTGCGAGATTATGATATAACACAGCCTACTATTTTCCCTAGTTGTAGTATAGTTACAAATAAGCTGTATCGGGCCCGCCTCTTCTTGTACCTCCTATAGAAATTAAAGGGGTTTTCATAGACTGATATAGCAGTCTAGATTGTTGTACATTACTTTGCTTACAATATTGGAGAAATGTGATCCGAGTAAACATTCCACTTCTGGTATCTCCCACACGAATGACCGATTTAAGCCATATATTCTCAACTTCATATCTTCAAATTGGTTGCAACAAAATCTGCCGAATTTGACACATCGCATGCGCTTTGCAATGAAAGCTCTGAGAGTGAAACTCGGCGACGTTACATATCCATTATGGTATCTCCAAGTTGCAAGATGACCGATTTATCAAAATTTGATACTGGTTTGATTACTGTAATCCTTAATTCGTTGCCCGAACTCACGACGGAATGACCACGATCACTCTCGTAGGTCTCTTACAAATTACCTTATTTAGCTACTATAATCCTGGATTCAAATCTTCCACTCAATTGCGTTATATTCAGTACAATTGAGCTCGCATCAGGTATTTAGTACTGCTAATGCAAATATATTGCCACGCCCCACACTTACTAATTGACCGATTTAGACACAAAGAGTTTCAGGAAATTACAATTTTGATTCTTTTGCGTTTCAATTCGGCGTATTTTTTGCAGTAACGTGGTGAAAGTATGATATGCAATATGTAAGTCAGTTCACCTGAATGAAATTTCTGTACTGGTTTACGACAAGTACTATGCTTTTCACGATGAAACTTCATTTAAAAAAATGTTCGTGGAATTTTAAGCTAAACTTTTTCGTTTTTTGTTTTTTCGCGCGGAAAATTTTATGAAGTGGAAACGTCGACCTTTCTTTGTTTGGTTTCCCACACAGAAATTTGAACAGCCTACATTTTTGCATCGTAATATGTTTGTTAATACATGTATAAACTTGGAAAATGAAATAGTATTAGTGAAGACACAATTTTACAATTTCGAAAATATTGTAAGGTAAAATAATAAGTTGTTCCGATATCAGTATTAGAAACTCATTCAAAAATGGCTGGCGAAATTTGTTCACGAGCAAACAATGTTAAGTGGAATTTTTGATCGTGAAAAGTACGCAGCACCTAGTTTTAATGTATTGAACAACTCTCATAACAATTATTTTTGCAAAAAATATCCTATTAAAATCTTCCACATTCCTGCGTTTTGTACTTATACATGCTTATGTTTGGCACAGTAAATAGTGTTGTCGTAAATTACCACTAACTAAAAACTAATCCAACGACAGCAGTTCTAAATTTCCGCCTGAATTATGCAGCTGATCAGAAACGACGTCAGTCAGTCCAAATATGACAAATTATTGTAAGTGTCATTGTGTAAGAACATAGTATGATCGCTGTCACAGAGAAATTCGTTGCTTCCCCAAAAGAAAAGCTGCGTAACACCAGTAAGTTTAGGCAACTAAAACAGTATTAACGCATACGAGTACTATCGTACATAGTTGCTCTTAATTACTGACATAGTATAATACACATGTGCGTGCACAAGTTCAAACGAGTAGTTTGTGGAATTATTTTATGCCACTTAATCTAATTGTAATTCGTAAGCTGATAAAAAAAAAGTATTTTTTATGCTCTACACGATATAGGTTGATATCTCCCAAATGCGGGACTATAAAATGTAGTTAATAATTAGTAATGCAATTTCTACCGTTAAACTCATCACGTGACTAGAACTGTGTTAAATATTAATGAAAAAATAAGTTTTTTTTTATGACACATATACAGAGAGTGGTGGGAAAACAAAAAATTTCTTTTCTTTTTTTTATGTGCAGCAAAAGCTGAAACTGACATAAAATGTAAGAAAGGCGGGAAAGTACTCGTATACAGAAACTTAAACATTTGCTGGCATATGTGCATTTGTGAACGATAGCTTCAAGTGAATTAAAGCAGTAATATGAACTAGTTTTGGGAAATAAAATAACAAACAACGGCTTAGCAAAGCAGATAAGATTCGCATCGGAGAGAACCAATGAATAACTAGTAAGGGAATACGTTCACTCTCATAGCGAATTAAAATTACGTTTGGATTAACAACATTGACACTCTGCATCATACTTGTACTACATTTATGATTTAATATGCAAAAAAAAAAAAGATATTTCAAGTCTTTACATTGATTAAAAAAACATATAAAAAAGAATATTAAGTATTAGTACATTAGTATTATTAATAGTAAATATTAATATGAATTGCATTGTAACAATGTATTTCTCCACCATATGATTAGGGCATGCCCATATTATCATTCCGTTTATAGAAAAACTTGAAATATTTATCTGGACCATATAAAATGTGTTCATTCCCGACCGTCGTAAAAACTTATGTAAATCTAAACATGGTCGTACCGGCATTTTGTCCAACGATGTCCCGTATTCACAGGATAAACTATTTCGTGGATGAAATGAATATTGAATATTTCAACAGCAACAGTAGAATTTCATAGAGAAACCTCCAAAGCAAGTAATGTTGTTTTCACATTGTAAATTGAACATAACCGACGGAATAGCTGGACTTTCCTCTCTGTACTGTAGATAGAAGATATCATCGCCCAGGGCAGAGGAAGCTTAATATGTAAATGTAAATATGTAAATGTAATATGTAATAAATCTTTGGATCTATTGTGTCAAAAATTATACGGATTTTTTTTTGGATGATGTATTCAAAGCTGCTCCATCCTTAATGATAATTTACATTGCTTTAAAATGCTCAGTTGTTCTGGATTAATCGACATCTGCTGAGTGACAAATTTCGCATAAACCTTTGATGGCATAATTCGCTAAGTTAAAGTAAATATTGATATAACACATCGGGCACAAAGTCTCAACAGTGTCTGGACATATTTATTGCAATTCAAATGAACTATTATGATTGTACACCTAAATTTGATATTATTCATTTATGTAAAGTGTAGCAAATAGAATTTAATCAGTTTTGCATTACATTAAAGGCTTTCTATAGCATAGTTAGAATACGATAACTTGTTGCCATTTTAAACGTAATTCCCTTATGCCTCTTTGATACAAAAACTACTAGAGCGAAATATTCACCAGTGAAATTATTCACCATAAACAGGAACAGATGGTAATCACCTGGTACCAAATACGGACTACAAGCATAAGAATCTCACAACCATGCTCCCGGAGTTTTTGGCGAGTCATTGTTGAGGTGAATAGACTGCCCGTCAACCCAATCCGGTATTCGCTCACGACCCACTTTTTGTTACCAGTCACTAGCCACTTCAGTAATGAGTCAATTTTGTTGCGATTCAGCAGCGATTTACAGGTAGAAATTCGGTCCACGAAGTTTTTTGCGGTGTGTACTGCGGCATCTACTTATCAAGCTTTTTTATATGCAGCCTTTATCAAGCGTTTCGAAACAATTTGTTTTTTTTTCTGTGCAATGTTTAGGTGATGGCCAATCAGAACAATGGTAATATGATGGTTGGACCTGATAACTACCGTTATTCTATCGATATATTCGACAATTGGCCCCCCAGAAAGTCGTGCATCATTGACATGAAATCAAAATTTCTGAGGAAACCAAAATTGTGCGTCGGCCTATCGACCTACACTTTTTGCACAATCAGGACTTCAAACCAAGTATTACAATTTAATCCAATGAAAGTATGTTTTAGAGACTCCCACCTTACGGCTACAAGATTGTCAACGGGGATTGCGAGCCCCTTCAGGTACTTCTTATACAAATTGACTAATTTCTCGGAAATAAATGTCTTCTCCGTAATCCTTATTTCGTTTACTCCTGTAACTTAAATTGCTGCCCTTTGTATTGTCTCGCAATGCCTGGCAAAGTTTGAAAGAAAGGGCAGATTAACAACTCTCCTTGGCGTAACTTCCATACAAATGGGCGATCTAATCCATATGTTTTTAGATGCATAACTTACAAGTTTGGCATAAACAATGCACTTGTTAAACTTAATTCTGAAAAAGGAAATGGTACCTTCCATATAAAGGATGTATTCATGTATTCTTAGATTCATAACTTTCACCCACTTTGTCAAATTTGATATGTATTAAGCTGGGGTCAGCTTTTATGCATTTTAAGGTAAATTTAGCGCACATTATGCGTGTGATAAATCTAGTTCCGGGAATGAAAATGGACAGCATTTCTGTGACCGATTTATTGAAATTCTCCAGCAAATTCCAATTCGTGGACTGCATAGACTTAAATTTTATCAGTTATATTATATTATAACATTTGAAAAAATCTGAAAAAGTCGACCGGATATGCATATCCACTCCGACCACTTTCGTACAAATTGCATAATATAACCACTTATTCCTCGATTCACTATTTTGTTCAACTAAATTCGGTAGTCGTTTAGTAAATCCAGTTCTACGATTGAGAATATACGCACTGTGGGCTACTGCACATACAAATTGTCCGATTTACAAATATCGGTGATCCCTCTATTTTACTTTTAATAGAGGACTTCAAAAAGAAGTAATTTTTGCGTGAAGCCATGTGTAAGTTTACCTGTCTGAATAGGAATAATAATAATAATTAAGCAAAATGTGTCATATTATTCAAATCTTAAAGTTCGACGATGAAACAAGCAAACAAATTAACCATTTATTAGTAGTTTAGATGCGGGATCAAATTGAATTAAAACTATCATCATACCGAAACAATGGCGAAAATCAAATTAATTAAAAATTATATATCAACTGTGCTCACAGTGAATTTTAGGAACTTTCCTTATGTTCTCCTCGTGGTACAAGTAGGTGAAAACATTCAAAATAAATACGATAAAAACATGTTTCTTGCTGTTGTTTATGTTTCTTTTTTTCATTTCGAGCGTTCAACGTTACCTTCCAGTAAATGAAGAAATTTACTGTACCTCAAACTCGTGTCTAGACATGAGTAACATAAACAACTACCACGAAATTGACCCATAAACCGAGAAATAAAATTTTAAATAAATTTTATGCGTGCAACATTTATGCTCACGCTTAACAAATGAATTATAATATATAATGTTATCTAGATATATATAGAATGACCATTCAAGGGCCATTTCGAAACTCACGTATAAGTTCACGTACCAGTTAACAAATCACAAATGACTATATGATTCTATCTAAAATGGAAAACCAAATTTGTCACTATAAAGATTTAATATGGCCCATGATAAAGTCCAGTGTCTCGTGTTGTTGATAACTACCACAAAGCGGCTTTAGAAGCATATTAAAATAGAAATGAATAAAGAAAACGTAAGAAGATTAGATTTTGTTTATCGTTATAGGAAGTGCACAAAGAAAAACTTTTTACTATATGCTTATGGAGAATTATGAACTTGAAGATAATGGGAAGCATACATGTTTTGTGAAAGTCTCAAGTGTTATTTAAATTTATTAAAATATATGAAAAGTTTATGTTATTCCACAGAACTGATTCTACGTTATTGAAAATTTTGCAATAAATAAATAAGAAATATCTGGTTAAATTAAGGGCTTTATTCTTTAAAGCGCCCCCAACTGCAAAAACCTGGAAGTAAAAGATTATTTACAAGCATCATTATATCCACCATAGATACTTAATCAGTAATTGCTCAACTTTAATTAAAACACATGTACAAGGTGGCGCACCAATTGCACTATAATCTTATTGTTTCAATTCAAATACCTTTTTTTATCAATGTATTTCATTTATTTTTTATTGCATGGAAAATTCAATTTTATTTTATATAACTAATTGGGTTTGAAGACGACAGATCGTAAATGACCTTTATGCTCAATTACGCATATGCAACACCTGATCAGAAAATTATTCATTGCGGGATCGCCGCAATTATTGTTCTAATAGGCTGCATAAATTCAGTCAAATTCCATGGATTCGCTTTGAACAACTCTTGCTTGACATAACCCCATAAAACAGAGTCCGGTGCAGTCAGGCCAGCGCCAGCAGAAAGTGGAGTTTCCGGATATTAATTTGTTTGGGAATATTCGTTGGAGCTCCTCCATAACCGGTCTGGCCGATCTTTGGCGCAGTTCTGGGTAAAAAAAAAACTCTTCAACATCTTTAAATGACAGTCCCCATTGATAGTCGATAGCAGCACGATTCGTGTGTATATTTACTCAGCGTTCACTTCCGTTTTCGCAACGTGTGCAGAGTGCCAGAAGGCGCTTGGTTCTTATCAGTAAATGCTCTATAAAAATATTAAAAGAAACAAAAGCATAACTTACTGAATTTACTCACAATAATTTATTGTCCCCCACTTGGATCGGTGTCCAAACAAGAATTCAAGATTTAAATTTTAAATAAAACAAATATATTTTCTCTCGGGCTGTATGACATGTGGCGCCATCTTGTTGAAACCACATGCGCTCCACATTTATTTCTCCAATTCTAGGCACGAAAAAACTGGTTATCATTTTACGATATCGAACACCATTGACTGTTTGCGCTTGACATGCCTCATTTTTATACAAAAAAAGGTCCAATGATTTCTCCAGCCCAAAATTCACACCACACAGTGACACGTTGAGGATGCATTTGCTTCTCGTGAATCACTCGAGGATTTTCCTCACCCCAAATGCGACAATTCTGAAATGGGCCTTGTCACTAAAGATGATTTTATCGGCAAAATCAGCATTTTCATGTTGTCTCTCCAATACCCAATTAACGAACTCCCTTCGCTGTCCATAGTCAGCTGGCTTCAGTTCCTGAGTCAATTCAACTTTGTATGCATGAAGATGCAAATCTGTCGTCAAAATTCGCTGCGTAGTGGATTTGGAGACACCAATTTGAGCTCGGTGTCGAATTGAGGTGGATGGAGTTTGAGCGACATCATCACGTACAGCTGCGACATTTTCGGTCGATCGACCTGGTCGAAGGCTCGTTGTTGTCTTTACATCACTAACAGACCCAGTTTTGGCAAATTTATCCATTAATCTCTACAGTTGACTCTTTTGGAGCATTATTATGACCCCATATTGATCGCAATTTGCGAACTGTAGCCTCAAAACGTTCACCATTTTAGTAAAACGAATTCACAGTGAGAATGCGTTGTTCATTCGTGTAGCGCTCCATTTTTACTAACCTCGTACCTTCTACTAACAGACAATAACAATTGTTCAAATGTCAAACAATGACACTTCTAATGGCGCCAAATTTAAATCTTGCGTTCTTGTTGGGACACCCTTGATAATAATAAATTATAGCGAAACTGAATGAACGAAAAGAATTTAAGAATATATTTGATAAATTAACAAATCTTTTTACTTCCCATACGCACCAGAAAGGCCTGGCACCGACTTTTTTACAACTTACTAATAATTATAATGTTATGGAGTTGACAAAAATGTAAGTTACTGATAAATTTTCCAATAAGTATGGGAAATACCAGAAGAGGGATGGCAATGTACCAGAACCAAAAGAATCTGTGAGTCATATCTATTATTTGTATGGGATTAGTAGAAGGGTCGAGAGTACGTTTTTCCCAAGTCTTAGTATGCGTTGTAAATCAACACAATGGAGAAAAATCTAGGTCACTGCAGCTTTCTGTTTAATAATTTCAAAAGAGGGATTTAATTTCGGAAAATTTAATAATTTGTGCAGGAGATTTTCATTCTGAAAACCATCCGAAATGATAAGCGGCTGTGTAACAAATTTGACTGACATTATTGTTTCAAATTTGTTCAAAGTTTGGAAAGCATTATAAAGCAATACAAAGAAAAAAAATGTATGGTCGCAAAGGAAAAACTGAATTTCTGAAAATTTTTGAAAGGGGTACAAGAAGTGGCCGACTGAAATATCCTAGTTACCGTGTTATCTACTACCCAGCCAGGCAGATAGACATTACTAAATCGTAAAATCCTAAAAACTCTTGAAATATATGTGGTCAATTCTTGGATTCCTTCTGAGTCTTAAATTTTAGCAGTATCAAAAAAAATAATCATTATTCCTTCGGGTGAAGGTATAAAAATATGAAAAATAGATTGAATGTAAATTTTATCGGCATTTTTGTGGTAAACGTTTATTCTGCACACAACTTCCCAGTGATAATATCTTCCAATTGAGGGCAAGATATTACAACAAATGATTATTTTCTCAAAACTACTGTTTCTGTTATTACTCTGAAGTTATATGATATTAGATGATATAAAATTAAAAACACAAAATCTAACAGTTAAACCAGGGTATATGAGGAAATCCGCGAATTACAATTCCAGTAGAAAAAGTTGGAATGAAGGTCCTGATTAGTGGCAGGTCAGCAGCATGGATCCATGCTTAATTCTGGTACTTCCCACACAAGTGACCGATTTAATCTGTATATTCTTAACTTTATTTCCTATAAGCACTTGCAATGAATGTAGTGAAATTTGGCATGAAGTAAGTTCCGGGCCTGAAAATAGAGGACGCCGCCATTCCCCTTATGATGCACCCGATGCAAATTGACCTATTGAATTTTTAGTTCGAATTTAAATATTGTGTCGAGTACATTGCTTTGTAATGCAATAATAAAATCTGTAAAAATTGCTCGTAATCCCATTTATAATACATATTTCAAACTGCATATCACAGGACTCATATCCCTCATTTATAAGCTCCAAATTTAGTATAATTTTGCAAGCATCAGGCACATGGTGGTCTGCTTGCTATACTCCTGGCGGTATCATTGGTGAAAACTGGAAAATTAACAAAAAAAACATTTGTCCCTGAGATAAACATTGATTTAAAATTGCTTGCCGTTGAAAACCTCTTCGGAAGTGGAATGGTTTTGTGTCGTATACTCGTATGATTGGAGCGCCATCACGCATCAACATTTCGCCATAAACATGTAGAATTGACTATTTCGACGATTTTTAACTTTTATTTAATTTTAAAATAATTTTTTTGTCAAACCCATGTGTGATGCGCGAAAAAATAAACTTAAACATGTTCTGAAGAAAATTTGTGCCATATTTATCTGGAAAATTTGCCATAAAAAATTTGTCCAAGGCACTAAAGGAAATTTCGAGAAAAATGTACTAAATCGGAGGCATGGCTAAAACTTTTAGGTTTTGCAGGATTTTACAACCATCCTAACATTTTTCATACCCTAAATTTTTTGTACAGTACAGATCAGAGATGCATTAAAAATCTTGAACTTCGGCATTCTATATTAAGATTTTCGTACTATAAACTATGTAGGCAAAAACATAAAACTTAATTTAGTGTTTCAAAATATAATAAATTCAACGTTCGAAATCATATGGATGAAACAAACCTTTAAATTTATTTAAAAAAATCAATTTTAAATTTCATATCTAAGTATATTTAAATTATAATGGTGTAGTATAAGAAACGCTTACTATATCAAACAAGGAATTTATAAGCATGGCCAAAAAATTTCATAAACGCTTAAAAAAAATTTATTATTAAATGCATAAAGTCGAAGTAATATTTTCTCTTTCTTACTAGTCACAATTGTGCTAAAGAGAAAATCGACTGCATACTGTTCTGCGCAGGCAAATATAAAGACAACTGGTACAGTCGAATAAATTCATATTGTACCAACCAACTCACTTTCGTGTAAACTGTTACGATTCGTAATAACGTAGTAATTTTGGTAATATACAGATCATACGCAAGTATCTTTAAAATTGATATATAATCGGATGGAACAAACTTTAGAATGTGATTTTGAATCGATCTGTGGTATATATTAAGATACAGTGTTTTCAGCACTAACATAAATGAATCCCTACATTTTAATTTCTTTAGGCAGTTATTTCATACAAAGATGTTTATTTGGAAGCGTTCACAACTTCATTAGTTAACAATTCCTAGTGTCTCGAACGTATTTTTTATTTGTAATAATATTCGAAATAAAATCTTTAATGGAAATGAATGACTAATTTTAATTGAAATAATTTTGAAATTCGGAAACATTTTCTTATGTTAATTTTTTTACTTACATCTTACAAGCTAGTATACAAAATGTTGTTTATTAGTACGCATTAATTGAAACTCGTGTGCAAATTTTATTTAAAATGATTTTAATCGAAATGAAAATTAGTACTAAGTTTTAAATATCTTGTAATTGGTTCATTATTCACACAATTTTTATGTACATTTTAATAAAATCAACATTCTGAGCAAATCGCATGTAAAGTGCATAATCACCAAATCGGATAATTCAATGCAAATTATTTAAAACATTGTATATAAAAGTAATTGAAAAATAAGATCTGCGATCTTTCAAAAATTAAAGATGAAACTGTTTCCGTTTATTTTCATAAGTAAGTGTTACCGTAGCTCAATTCATATGTTTAGAAGCAAATTTTCGAAATTTTTGAATTCTTTTTTTTTTTTTTTGAATTCTTTTAATTCTATCTGAGTGAATTACATAAAAAGGATTCCAAATTAAAAAACAATATTCTAAATTACTCTTGACGAAGGAAGCGTATGACAATTTCAGTGCATTAGGGTCTTTAAAATCTAAAATATTTCTTTTCATAAATCCCACCGTAACCCTTGGACGTTAAAAGTATACTAAATATGATTAATAAACTCTAATTTTGAGTCAATTATGATTTCCAGACCTTTAACCTCAACAACTCTAATAAAAACCGAGTTGCCAATAGAATAAATGTGAAAAAAATTGATCACGGTTGTGAGCGTATGTTATACAACAGCATTTTTGTACATTTAATAATAACATCTGCCTATAACTTTAAATCACCGGCAAGGAAAATTGGTTTTTAAAATGCCAAACAATCAGGTAAATCGTTAATAAAAATGAGGATTAATAATGGGCCCAAATATGTGCATTGGAGAATACCCAAAAATGTCTTAATTGGGAATGTAGAATGCCAAGCACTAATTTCAACCAAAAGCTTAATATTAACTAAAAATCTTTTGAAAATTTGTGATAACTTATCATTTGTATCGAATTGTGAAAGCTTATAACTTAGGGTCAATTCTGTGATAAGCCCAAGGTATATACAGAGTGTTAACTGTCATCCACTTCACACTAAAGCGGAATGCTAAGTTAAAATGAAGGTGCGAAAAAATCTGGAAACATCATTAAAACATTATAAGTTAAATTCGAACAGCATTATAAACATATAAAGAATTTCATTAAAATTATTCACGACTTGTATTTACTGCTATAAAACGATTTTTTACAACTTTGGCATTTGACTGATATATAGCTAATTCAAATTGCACAGTATTAAATAACTTTGAGTTGTACACTAAATTTTAACACTAATCTAACGATGTATACAGTTGTAATAGTAACCGACCGCGGCGCGATGTTTAATACGGACGACAATCGTTCCCATGATTGCGGGTTCAATCCCACATACGACCACCTACCGCGGTCACATCGATATGTGTGAAAACCACGTCGAGTAGTTGCGTAATCGACAAGTCTTGTGAATGCTTCTCACACTACGACGTTCAGATCATCTTTAAAACTGTAAGTCGCATTCAGTGAGTCTAAAGATAGAATATGTGCTCACTGATTGTAAGTAGATGTCCCGTGTTTCATTCATGAGATGCAAGGGATTCTAAATTTGTTTGTTTGTTTTTTTGTTGCATACGATCACATAGAAGCGAATTTCCCCATATAAAGTAAATAACCGAAACACAATGTTCGGCAAAATATACTGCTGCACCGTTTTTATTAACTACATTGGCATGATATGGCATCGCATGTTCTTGCGATGTTGTTCACATTTCAACTCACAATGTTTGCCAATTTTCATTGGACTTGTTTGGCATTACCGCCACATTTCGCGATTGCAGTTTTTATTGTCAATGATCAATACCGAAATCGATATTGAATATGAAGACTGTTATTGCTTTATAGTGAAAATGAGTTCAGAAAATGAAGAAAGTAACGACACAAATTTGTACAATGGCAGTACGGGTAAAACAAATTTATGATTCAGTTATTATTTCATTCGATTTCGGCGAGATCAGACCAACTGTAACGAATATACAAATTACAAAATCTAAATCACAAAGATTCATAATTTGGGCAGTCATAAAGAGCTATTATATGGAATTTGCAAATATTGCATCTACAATAATACAATCGACCCATAAAAACACTTAAAAATGGAGTCTGAGTTTTTCAACCAAAAATAAGTTTATAAGCGTTACCTCTATTTTATTGCAGACCCATCAGATCACTTGCAATGCAAAATATTTGCATACAAAAAAAATTAATTATATTTTGCAGTAGCTCACTTCAAGCTATTAAATATATCAAAGAGTTCAGCATGTTTTTTGCATTTTGGGAAACTGTTTATGAGTTTAAATACCGTTTCACAAATGTTTTCCGAATTTAATATAATAATATCTAATTTCAAATTTTTTGCCACGTTGATATTATATTTCAACTTACAAAGTTGGTAAATTTTTCACTGAACTTGTTTAGTATTACTAACATACTTTTATGATTAAAATTTTTATTGTCATTGACCAATATCGAAAACGGATATATATATGAAAATTATTGTTGCAACAAAAGTTGTGCGATAGCATGAGTAAAAGAAATGTATTAAAAAAATTAAAAGCGAAGTTTTATACTCTGAGTGAAGTAAAATTTTGTATATGGAATAACTGCTTTATCCTTATTGGGAAGGTTATAATAATTTCAGTCAGGCGAACTGACTTTCATACACCTTCACCCTAAATAAAAAGAAAGGAAACTGTGAAAGGCTTATTTTGTATCAAATCTTGCTGGTACAGCCAGCGTACCAGTTAAAAATTACTGGGAAAGACCAATTTCGGTAAATCAAACAATTTGTATGGGAGATTCCAACGAGGGCTTGGCAATGCAGTCCGTTGTCTTCTGGCACCTAACTTTATGAAACGCTTAACATTTGGCAAATTTATGTGAGTCTTTTACAATTCAATGAAAATAAGTTTATATTAAAACAATTATTAGTAAGGGACACGACGGAAGTGGCATACTTTTTTTCAAATTTTATAAAATCATGCATTTGATAGAAAGATACTTTAATTCAATTTGCCACAGGATCTCTGAAAGAGCATGAACAGACTAGAGTTCATGGTCTCAGGTCGAAGCTTAACCTATGCAGAATTTAGCTAAATAATTATAATAACTTAATTAGAGATATCAAAATGTTAGATTTTTAAACGTTATAAGACAATACAATAAACAGGAAAGCAAATTATTACGATATACGAACTGATAATTAAAGAGGAAAAATTAAATGTCGCAAATTGATCAATTTATATTGGAGGAACTAGAGACGCTGGCCAGTATAAACTTATGACTGTTGCCTTGTCTGTGAGCCAGCCAGACAATCGTACATAGTTCAATTAGGGCTTTCTTCTGAGTGACACGTGTTACACGTGACTTTCATCAACAGAGGTGGAAGGTGTTTCCTGACGATATTCGTCTTTTATTCTTTTTTGGCCTTCTCTAAACTATTTATGTTACTCCAAAATATATCTTTTGACAAGTTCGGTTCACCGAAGGCTTACTGCAACCCCCTTAATCAGTTCTGCTGTAGAAATTCAATTTTACAAAATTCAAGAAGAAGTCTTTGCTCAACAAAGTCACGATTTTCCTTTTGCGCCATATTAAATCAAGTTAATAACATTTGTGGTATGAAATTTGGCATAAAAGTTTGTCTCAATTTAGATATTTGCCCAAATTTTGCTTCTAGCGTTTTTTTATTGTAGCAATTTTTTTTTTTAACAATTTATTGATGCCTTCACTTAGAAAAAAACCTCCGTCGGAGTTAAATATTTATGTTATTTTGGTAGAAAGACGCTTGCTTTTTAAGTTATACACATATTTTCATTTTTGTATTTTATATTTTGCTGGTTTCGCAGAACCTTCTACTTCCTTAGAAATTCTCAAAAATGAAGGTATGTTTGGACACTCCGTTTCCGGTGTTTTACCTCATTTTCCCAGATTATTGGATTTTTATTAATTCTCGATTTTTTAGACACACGTGAAATAGATAATTTCTGCAAAACTGCCAAATTATTCAATACTAATTTGCAAACATTATTTATTTATATTCAGTACTAATTGCAAACATTTTCTATATTACGCCATTATTCGACATTATTTGTCAGTATCGGATCGTTCTTGTGGGGACCAGCACAAAAAGTACAATACAGCATTCGACAAAGTAAAAACGATGATTTTTAACGCAATTTTACTCGAAGAAAGGAAGATTTGAAGATGAGAAAGCTGCGCGCAAAATGGGTGCCGCGCTTGCTTTCAATAGAACCAATACAGCGTCGTGTAGTCGTGAAGCGGTGTTTCACCGAATTTTGTTTTATCCAATTTACGAAGAAATATGTTTTTGATCTCCCATAGTGTAATATTATTCCATTGCTGACCGCCTGCCTGACTGATCGTCACCCAGTCTAAAGAGCTAAAGATTGCATTAGGAAATTTTTGGGTACAAAGCGAAGGAGGTGATAAAAAGAGTATTTGGATTTTTTGTACTTTTAAGGGTAAAAATAGTGTACAGAGCAACCACTGCCAAGCTCAAATGGCTACAGTTACTTAACATTAGTAAAATTCTCCTTTCAGAATTGGAACATAGTAAGAAAGACCGCAGAATTTTACAAAATTTATAACTTTAGGGAGTGAAAAAGTAATGAAAGGGAACAAAAATGCTACAATTATTATGAATTGTTCTGATATCAAAACCGCCACGGAAATTGGAAAATATAGATATGATATCATCGATATGATACCGGAAGCCCAGAGGGAATTTTTTAAAACGTACAAAAAAAGAATGAACGTAAAAGAGAAGGTACTATTATTCAGGTAAATAACCGAAGCTAGAATTGACAAATTGCACATGTAGATGCCTTTAGTATCATAAGCGGGTATTTTTAAGTCTTGAGAAGAAAAAAATGTTTTTTTTTTTTAGTTCAGGGAACAGGTCAAAATTACGCCGCCATCTATCATTTAATCCAGAAAATTAAACCACTAAATTAAGACGTACATTTCTCTTGTTGCATAATGTTATAAAAAGCGCTTTTTTTAGTTTGGACTTTCATATTCAAGCAAAGAGGAGGGACAAATATGATGCCGTGTATTTGAACAAAAAGCTCATAAATTGGGTAATCATTCAATTTGAAGTAAAATTTTTTTACAGCGATGGAAATGGTGATTTTTTCGAAAAATGGGACGAAGAGTTTTTACAAGCTAATATCAGTTTTTTTTTTTTTTTTTTGAACAAAACAATGAACGAAAATGTAGGTGGCTGGAATGTATAAATTAAGAGTTAGAGAAAAAAATTAAATTTCCCAAAGTCGATCAATTTGTGTGAAACCACAAAGGTTTGACCGATAATTTATACAATAAAATGTGACATCATTTTCAAATTTTGACTCAATCTTTAAAATTTTCCTGAGGTCCTAATCGACTTCGTTCATTTGGATCAAGTACGGTTATATATGATGGTATACATCACAGAATGCCTGGCTTTTTTTACAATTCATCTACATAATACTTAAGAAATAATTTAAAAGCTGAATTGTTGTTTGCATAGCTTGAGCCACTGTACGGCATTTATTGGTGTGCCGCAGACACCTGCAACATTTTCTTCCCTTGACTTTATCAAAATATACGAGTATAGTAAACATTTACCATCCTGAAGCAAGAATAAACAATGTCTTTTTTTTTTTTTTTTGTTGGAACAGATATCAATCGATTTCAAAGAATTCAAGCATCTTATTATTGATTCTGTAAAAACTGTATGGAAATAGCAATGGAAGAAAATATGGAAACGTAAAGAAAAACGATATATATGTTTTTTGGAATGTTACTTCAATATTTTGTGAACGTTTCATAGCTTTTTTATGTATGCTTTATAAACTACAATTGCGAAATTTTACTCTAAATATTCGCTAATTATACTTGTAAATGGAATGGAATGGAATTACAAAGTTCTTCCCCATTTGGCATAATTGAAGTGTCAGTTTGGGTAATTGTGCCCAAGAAAAATAACCTTGGAAACAATATGGTTAACTTTTCAAAAGTCGTATTAAAAATGTACCTCTTAGTTTCTTCTCATTATTCTCATTTACTTTCAAGTTAGACTAGTAGATGGCAAAGCTATTAAATGAAGTCTAATATAAAAAAGTTTGAAGCCAAAAAGTTGTTACGCTTCAATGGGGCACATAATAGCACCAATGTGATGTTTTCATATTATGAACTGAAAAGCAAGATAAACAAAGATTTAAATCAACGTAAAAAATGAGTAGACAATTGAAGAAAATGTGTGAAGAAAATTCCACAAAAAAAAAAAAAAAAAAATGGCAGAGATATAATGAATCTCATCATATTAAAAAATTCTTGCCCTTCAACAATACCATCTACATGCCAACAAGCTCTTATTATTTCGAATGGTTGACGCTGTTACTATAAGCTGTGTGCTGTCGTTTATCTACTTTTCAAACATTAATTTTCCAGAGAAAAGCGAAATAATCTTGTGTGAGCATCTGCAGCAGCGACCCCAGTGAAATTATTTGTTTAAGTATTTCTTTAAATTTAAAGGAAAAAATAATATGAACAAAATGATCATATTTAAATTAGACATTCAGTAATTAGAGAAAATGTGATTAAAATTGGGGATTGCATTTAGCTTGGAATTTTTGGATGAAATTTTCACCATTCTCTGGAACTGATTTCAATTTTTACTAAAGCCTCCTTACATTTAGGTTATGTGCAATATAAATTTACCACCTTCCTGAGACTTTTACTCGCGAACCGCAGACAATATTGCTAATTAAAAAATGTTGTTTGCATTAACTCAAGTCGCAGCCATACTCCAAACTTCTTTTTGCACAGAATTATGCAAGTACTTACGAACGGTTTTTTTATTGCGAAACGTTTAACTACTACAGGAATTCCTGGGATCTTCTGCAATTAATACATTATTCCCTGTTTTCCTAAGAATGAGAAGTCTGAAAATTACCTATATCTTCCCAAAATGTTTACCTTTCTTACATTTACTTAAATAACTAGAAATGCAAACATCTTCAGTATTATCTCTTCGCTGACAGATACAAATACGTAACATGCAACTGATAATGTTATTTAAGGCTAATTCAATTATGAGCAAGATCATAAAAGATTGCAACATGAAGACAAGAAACTTGACAGCGTAATAGATGTTTTGCGAAGAAGGCGAAAGTCATTACAAAGCCAGCTGAAAACGAGCACATAATTAATAAGTGTTGCAATTGATAAATTTTTATTTTTAGCATCATTGTTTGCTCAAATTGGATGAAATTATGTAGAAAAACTTTCACTTTTCAAATTTATTGATGTTTTAAAATGAACTTCAATGCTTTTTTCTTTCGTTTATTTAAGGTCGTGGCAAAATGAAGAAAATGATGGGCATGATGATGATGGGAATGGCCATGAAGATGATGGGCATGATACCGATTGCCATGGGTATGCTGTATATTTTGGCTGGCAAGGCATTGATTATATCCAAGATTGCTTTGTTGTTGGCGGGTATTATTGGACTGAAGAAATTACTGTCAGGCGGAGGCAAGTCGGGCGGCGGTTCCTCTTGGTCATCTGGCGGCGGTGGCGGTGGCGGCGGATGGTCCTCCGGTGGTGGTGGTGGCGGTGGTTGGGATAGACGTTCCCTAAATGAAGCACACGATTTGGCCTATCGCAGTTACACAAGACAGTTACAACAGCAGCAACAACAACAACAAACACAACAGCAAGTGCAGCAGCAACAGCAAATAAAGTCATCAACGGAGCAGAAACTATAAGTCCTCTTCTATAAAACTAGCTGGCATTAATGAAAAAATAAGTTATCTTATAGATAATTCATTATTTTCGCTCAAGTAACATAATAACGGCAACCAATGACACCTTGTAATTAAAACAATTCTTGTTCACATATCATACAGCTACGGCGATTCAACCTCTCCCCTGTACTGTTTTTATCACACCAAAGCCACAGCAGCGGACTTTTTAACGCGTATGATGAACAATAATGCGTTTATTTTCTTTTGATACTTATAAGTGTGCCGCTGTAATTGACAAACAGACCGTTTTCTCTTGACCGTTCTCTTGACACGAGTCAAAAATTCTGCTAGTGCGACGGAAGTTTAACTTTTCTATAGTCATTTATTGGCTTACTATTTACCTGAATAAAAGATACTTCAATGAATTTCCAGCATTTTCCTATATTCTCGCAAATTACAGTTACAAAAGAAATTGTTTATCATTTTCAATTTATATTTTCTATATCTTTCAACTTCATGCCATCTGATATGAGTTTCTTACATTTCTTATTTAATTAAACTTTAACGCATCTTTGCGCTGAATCAACTTTGAACTTTTTTCAGTCTCTGCACGTCTAAGAAGAAAATGGAAATGCTTTAGCTTCACTTCATTCGATGCATGTACATACACAGTACCTACATATATTTCACTACCTATCACGTCTATCTGCAAATGCAGCTTATATGTTGTTGATCCAAATGTGTCTACGGATGATTTGCATGCCATTTGGGTGCATCTTTCCATTTCTTTTGTTTATGTTTTTCGTTTCTTTCTTTATTTGTATCTCATCTCGTCAAGAATAACAGTTCATTGCTGCGTATAGTTTCTACATATTTCCATTCGAACATTTTACTTCCTCATTTCAATATTCTGTATACCTGTCGCAATTACTCAGATTCCGTTAACTTTAAGTTCACTCTGTCTTGGCTATGTTAAGAAATAACTTTAGTTTTAAGCTACTTACTCGTTTTCCCCTCAATAAGATAAACATTTATCGTATTTATTTCATATAAATGTCTTGTTCGATTTATTTTCATATAGAAACAAACAACTGTGCTAAATATTTATTTAATAATTAATTAATTTATTTATTATTATTATTTATTTATTTAACTTATTTTTAATGCTTTTTAGTTTTTTTTTTTTTTTTTGAGCAAAGAGAATAAAAATTCTGCATTTACAAAAATAAACACTACAGTCGCTGAATTTTATTGGGAAAAGTTAAACGAATTCTATGAAGCCCAGTGCAGATATTTTAATCAGGTGAACTGGCTTACATATAACTTTACGCAACGTCCTTTTGTGTTGCTGCACAAAATACCCTGAACTGCACCATTCTGAAGCTCTGCGTTTGGGAAACATGCAAATACTGTCGACTTTTGCTAAATCAATTTGTATGTGTGATATCCCAAGGAGCGTAACAGTGCAATATATTTTCGCTAGTAGCACTATCTGACTGATGTAGGCTCAATTTTACTAAATAAATGGCAATTCAATACAGGATACGAATCTAGGAATATGTAAATTAAGTAATTTCCATAGGAGGTAAAGTAATTCCGTTTATATACTCGCATTTCACCCAGTTTTATAATAACGTAATATAATTGACGAGGACTTCAGGCCACGAATTGGGAATTGCAGTGGAAAAACAAATTTCGATATATCGATCAATTTTTATGGCAGGCACCAGAATATGATGTGCCAACGTCATTCATTTTAGTTCTCAGTACTTGGATTGCCATGCGCATGATGATACATGGCAAATTTTGTAGAATTTGGCACAAGCAATTGGAAGATTAAAAAAAGCAAGAATATAGGGTTAAACGGGTAATTTGTATGAGAGATACCAGAAGAGATGTGGCTACTTAATCAATTCTTTGCCGATATCGCAGAGAACTATGAAGCTATGTATTTGATAAAAATCTGGACTACTAAAATCAACTAGTTAGAAATTACAGAGGAGTGATTTCATTTCGACAAATCGGTCAATTTGTATGAAAGGTATCACGAGGGGTGCAGCAAGATGTTCTATTTTCATTTCGATACCCTATTTTGGTAAATTATAAACGTATGCCAAATTTGAGTAAATTTGTGCAACCGATTGAAAAATATGAGGCCAAGAATATAAAGGGTGTCCAAACAAGAATGCAAGATTTAAATTTGGCGCCATTCGAAGTGTCATTGCTTGACATTTGAACAATTGTTATTGTTTGCTAGTAGAAGGTACGAGGTTAGTAATGAATGAACGAATGAATGAACGAATGAACAACGCATTCTCATTGTGAAACTGTTTTACCAAAATGGTGAAAGTTTTACGGCTACAGTTCGCAACTTGTGATCAATTTGGGGTCACAATAATGCTCCAAAAGAGTCAACTGTAAAGAAATTAATGGATAAATTTGCCAAAATTGTGTCTGTTAGTGATGTAAAGACAACAACGCGCCTTCGACCAGGTCGATCGACTGAAAATGTCTCAATTCTACGCCGAGCTCAGCAAATTGGTGTCTCCAAATCCAGCGAATTTTGACGAAAGATTTGCATCTTCATGCATACAAAGTTCAATTGACTCAGGAACTGAAGCCAGCTGACCATGGATAGCGAAGGGAGTTCGTTAATTGGGTATTGAAGAGACAACATGAAAATGCTGATTTTGCCGATAAAATCATCTTCAGTAATGAGGCCCATTTCCATCTTGATGGCTTCGTCAATAGGCAGAATTGTCGAATTTGGGGTGAGGAAAATCCTCGAGTGATTCACGAGAAGCAAATGCATCCTCAACGTGTCACTGCGTGGTGTGGATTTTGAGCTGGAGGAATCATTGGACCTTTTTTTATGAAAATGAGGCATGTCAAGCGCATACAGTCAATGGTGTTTGATATCGTGAAATAATATCCAGTTTTTTCGTGAATATAATTAAAAAAAATGAATGTGGAGGGCATGTGGTTTCAACAAGATGGCGCCCGAGAAACAATTCAATTGCTGGATCAGCCATTTAAATATTGCGTTCTTGTTGGGACGCCCTGGCTTACATATATGTTGAACGCTCATTTGTATGGGAGCTACCGGACGGTGTGAGATTAATGAGCCAATTCTTTTCAAATTTTACCAGAAATTAAGACCCAATGCAACAGACATAAATTTGGGTTGCCTTAGGTTAAGGATGAGGAGTTACTTGAAGGTTATTGAATTTCGGTAAATCGGTGAATTTATATGGGAGACACTAGAGTGGGATGCCCTGATATAATCCATTAATGATACAATCCCCAATACGATCTAGCTAGATATTATGCTGTGCAATGTTTCAAGAATTTTCATAAAAATTAATGACGATTATTCTGTCTTCCAGCCGGCCAGTAAACCAAACAGGCGGACCCCGCTCAATCGATTCAAAAATCATGAAGCGTATTTGGTTAAAAGCTAATTGGTACTTTAAACCCTTATATTTGAGCATTAAATTTTTGGTCTATATCTTCATTCCTCCGGTCAAAAGTATAAATATAACAGCCTTAACCGATTTTCAAGAGTTCCCATCAACTGCTTCCTAACAGAGGTGATTGGAAATCGTTACCGAAATTTTAGTCAGGTAAAGTGACTCACAAATACCTTCGTCAGGTAAAGTGACTCACAAATACCTTCGTCTTATGTCTTCTTCCCAAAAGTTTAATAGGGTTTGTTTTATAATTTTTACATAGAGCCAACGATCTAAAATATTTAATATTTATATCGCATGGACTATTTTAAATTATTCAAAAATATTGCATTACATTTTAACACAAAGTAAGTAAATTGCAACCAGGTGAACTGACTTCCATATAGCTTCACCAGACGACTATTTGCAATGGTGAAAAAGTAAGCGGATTGCCACAAGTGCGTAGTAGTACCTTATTGTCACCTTTTGACCAAATGTGTTTCATGACTTTTTAAATAGATGGGAAATGTCCGTCGGTCTGTTCTGACGATATTTGCGGTACATTTTTATGAAGCTAATATCTACGAAGGCGGTCCCACAACTAGCCGACCTGACGTATAGATGGCGCCAGTAGCTTGAAAAAATTATTTTGATAATCTTACATAACATTTGTTTTAAGTTTCAAGGTGCCATGTTGTTTAGTATTTTTTATTGAGCCAAAAATTAGCCACCGTTATGCAATTCAATATTTCCATTTGAAATGTCTCAGTCCACACCAATATCAAAGCCGATCTAGATTCTACTCTGGCGGAATTTGCTCCTTCGTTTGCGACTGAAAAGTATTGTGCAGAGCATAAAAGAAACCGAACTAGATGCCAAGACGAACACCTTAGTGGTCGGCCAATAGAACTGTTCACGCCATACATGGTTAAGAAAATCCACAAAGTGGTATTGGATGATCGTCGGCTGAAAGTACTTGAGCTAGTTGAAATTATAGGCATTTTTAAAAGTGATATACGTCGTATGTTGATCGAAGATTTTAAGATGAGGAAACTGTGCTATAAGATGGGTGCCGCGCTTCCTTTCAATAGAGCAAAAACATCGTTTGGCAATGTTTCACCGCAATCAAAGCAGTGGACTGGAATGGGAGAATCGTGTCGTGAATTAAAGGCATATACTGCCTTTAATATTTTCCTGATTTTTGCCATGTTTTATTAATAAAGTTTTTTAAAGGTTTGTAGGGGATATACCTTCAGTATGTTCAATACAATTTTTCTTCTCGGTAACTTCTAACCATTTGTCTGTTGAATTTTCAGGCCTTCCTCTGAAAGGTTTCGAAGAGACGTTTCTTTCATTTGAAAATCATCAAAAGTCAATGCATTGTTTTGAATTCAAGTTCCTGATCATGCACTGAAGTTCCTGATCATGCATGCAATTTTGTGCAATTCCATTCATCCATCTTTTTGGAATGAAATGCTGTTGAAACAGATACGTCTTCGTCGCTGTTCTTGGTAAAAAAAAACTATTCAACATCTTTATATTCGTCTGTCAACACTGTATTTCTACAGAAAGGGTTTAGCTATGTTTTGCTACGTTAGTTATATTTGATCCGGATGTTACAAATTTCCCAGTAATATCACTCTTTAAAAATATTCCAAATAAACGGTAGAGCTGCGATGCTCCTTCATCGGTAAATTTAGGAACACGAATTATTTCATGTAAAGTATGTGCTGAACCGAAATTACCAATGATCGACGAAGACTTGCTTCGGTTTCGGGAAACTTAGACATACGAATTTATTTTACTCATTTAGGAATGCCGAAACTTTTATTATGGGTTCGCACTTTCAATTCATTTTTTTAAGAACTATAACTGAAAGCACGTGCCAAAGTAGTATTTTTGAATCAGATGAATATCTCATTGGATCTCATGAATATTGCGGATGAAAGGAGACCAATTAACATCACATAAATAACCCGACGTTTAAAATAAATAATACAGGGTTATCCATTTACTGGTTTTAAAACCGTCGGCCTGGCAAGGCTGTCAGCTGTTAAATATCTGTTAGTTGAAGTATTATTTATTTAGTGAAAGAATACAGAAAGAAAACAGAAGAACACGTAAAGATAGTTAAAACTACGACCGATTTTAGCTTTATTGCATGAGAAATTTCCAGAAAGCGTAATTTCATGTTTTGGCGACGTCAACTAACCATCAAGATCATGCAATTTAACACAGTTACATTTTTTTGTGAGACTGCGTTAAAGACCTTATCTACATGGATAATTCCTAAACATACCGACCGAAATGTGCGAAAGAGTGGTCGATATCTCTTTCAAAAGGATCCACTGCTTCAACCAATGCAGAGGCGGTCATTTAAATGGCGTTGTATTTGGTACATAACGGTAAGTGCCAAGCATTATAATGAAATAAAAGTTTTATCGAAATAATAGCTTTATATGTGTTTTATTTAACCTTACTTTTGAAGCCGAAACATGGATAACCCAGTATAAATTATTTAAAATTTCTATTGGGTTAGAAGCCTGATTGAGAAATACATATGAGTTGAAGTAAAAAGAAATCTATTATTTTTGCGTGGCGTTAAGCGTTTTATTTAGCATAGTTGGAACGATTCTATTTCGGATATACACCGTCGGATCTACACCGTTTTCTTCGATAACTTCATGCGATTTTAAAGGTATAGAGAGGCCTCTGTTATAGAGAAAGTCAATCTTTACACGCTTCACCAGCAAAATCATTCAACGTATACAGAAAAGGGTAGTAATCAGACGATGTCTGGTCCAGACTATAAATGGTTGCGTAAGAACCTCCCAACCGAGGTCCTGGAGCTTTCGGCGAGCCACTATCAATATGTGTAGACTAACGTTATCCTGTTAGAATGTAATTTCATCCTCATTCGCAAAGTTGGCCACTTCTGTGCAATTGCTTTTTTCAGATTGTCCGCACCTCGTAGTAAATGATTCCCAGCCACAAAGAAACTTCCTGGACTCCCATCCTGACTTGTCCACTTTTTGGGCAGCTCATTGCGATTCAGTCATTACCACTCAGCTGCTTTTTAAGTCCAGCCTTATTCAAGTAATTCCAAATGGTTTGTTGTTCAGCGTTTATCTACTGCGTAATCGAAACGATTGGCTTTCCACAGCGTAGTGCGTTTTTCATTCCAGAATTACCGAAACGAAATCGACAAACCCTCATGATTGTCTCTCATGTCCATAAACACACTTCACAATTGGTTTTTATTGAAGAAATTTATAGAATTGAAGTATTTTCCCTTTGTTGGTGTCCATCTTTGACGCGCCCTCAAACAACACTGAGTCAAGCCATCACTGACTGCAAAATTAAGTGAAAGAAAATATCAATAAATACTGTTTTTTTATCTATAATTTAGGGTTGGTATATTCCATTGTTTGTGAGCATGTCCTATAATAACATTTTATAATGTTTAATTTGTTTATTGTGCACAAACAAATGACCTTAAACCAAATACACTGTATTTGATTGTCTTTATGAATATATGTTAACTACGGCAACAGTTATTTTGGTTCAAACTGGAGGAACTGACGACTTCCGTTCTGGTTCCTTAAATACAAAATTGTATGCTTTGCTCAAAGCACTTTTGGGATAGAATTCGTTATATTAACGGAAAATTAGGGTAATTTTCCCTACCGTTTACCTTAGCTCGTTTTTACAGCGTAAAGTATTATTTTTGCAGTGTTGCTACAGTTGTATGTACCTGTAAAGAAAATTTTAGCCAAGTAAACTGACTTTCTTTATCGATGTCGTTTTGTCTTGGAGCGAAAGTGCAAGGGGTGCCAGAAGCGGCATAGAACATCGCAATGTTCTAATTAAAAAATTCTCGGAATCATTTCAATAAAAGAAGCAAAATTATAACCTCCTGAAGTCCTCTGCTTAAAAATTATAAATGGATCACTGATTTTTGCTAAGCATTGTAAACCAATGCAATGAACGAAAACGTAGATTATTATTAGAAATTACAGATGAAAGACAGAAATTTGGAAAAGTGTACAATTTGTGTGAGAGATGTCAGAAGGATTGTGGCAATGTGGTTCATTTTAATTCTCAGATTTTACTTTAGAAAAGACCATTCCTTCAGCTGAAGGTATAAGAGGAGGAAAAAATATTAAAAGCAGACACTTTAGGCTTTGGCAAAAGGACACAAGTTGGGGTATTTGTAAGACAGCTTATATAACTGAAATTGTTGCACTGGTGTTTCAACATTTATTTGTGGTTTTATTAATTCACATTTGTCGTTAGGTTCGCAATCTGTATCAGCAGAAAATAACTGTTCGCGCTGGTTTTTCATCTAAGAAGATATATCTCAAGTTTCTATATTAAATCCAGGGATACATATGTAGCGTATTTCGCGATCAATCTACTGATATTTGACCCTGATAATTCCCTAGGTGTGTAGAGGATTTGCAGGTCAAGCGGTCGGCAATATAAATTTTCTGCGTGTAATTTAGGGCACAAATTGTCTTAAATAAGTAATAATACACAATATATTATAAGTAATAATATATAAAGGGTGTCCCAACAAGAACGCAAGATTAAAATTTGGCGCCATTCGAATTGTCATTGTTTGACATTTGAACAATTGTTATTGTTTGCTAATAGAAGGCACGAGTTCAGTAAAAATGGAGCGCTACACGAATGAACAACGCATTCTCATTGTGAAATTGTTTTACCAAAATGGTGAAAATTTTGCGGCTACAGTTCTCAAATTGTGATCAATATGGGGTCACAGTAATGCTCCAAAAGAGTCAAGGGATTAATGGATAAATTTGCCAAACTGGGTCTGTTAGTGATGTAAACACAACAACGAGCCTTCGACCAGGTCGATCGACCGAAAATGTCGCAGCTGTACATGATGATATCGCTCAAACTCCATCCACCTCAATTCAATACCGAGTTCAGCAAATTGGTGTCTCCAAATCCACTATGGAAAGTTCAGTTGACTCAGGAACTGAAGCCAGCTGACCATGGACAGCGAAGGGAGTTCGTTAATTGGGTAATTGAGAGAGACAACATGAAAATGCTGATTTTGCCGATAAAATCATCTTCAGTGACGAGACCCATTTCCACCTTGATGGCTTCGTCGGTAGGCAGAATTGTCGCATTTGGGATGAGGAAAATCGTCGAGTGATTCACGAGAAGCAAATGCATCCTCGACGTGTCACTGTGTGGTGTGGATTTTGTGCTGGAGGAATCATTATTTTTTATGAAAATGAGGCATGTCAAGCGCAAAAAGTCAATGATGTTCCGTATCGAGAAATGTTAAGCAGTTTTTTTGTGCTTAGAATTGAAGAAATGAAAGGAGGGCATGTGGTTTCAACAAGATGGCGCCACATGTCATACAGCCAGAGAAACAATCCAATTGCTGCATCAGTCATTTAAATCTTGCGTTCTTGTTGGGACATCCTTCAGAATATACCTATTTATACCCTCCTCCACAAAGTGTGGTTATGCTCATTTGGCCAATTATTTTGTAACAACTATAAATACCAACAAATCAATAACATAGTAGATTACTGATCGGTGCGACAAATCTACTTATATTTAACTACATCCATATCTAACGTAGAAAACTTAAATTCTGCATATACCTATAAATATCCACTATTCAAAGGCAATTTAATGTTGAAATTGGGCAAAATGCAAAAGGCTTGGGTATATCCATTGAAGAATGGACAGAAAAATACACATTTTAAACGGTATAAGGATCTAAATCGATCAAAACTAGCCGATTTAACAAAGGAGACACAGAAAAGTTTGTAAAAGTTGTGTTTATTTTTTACATATTCATTGTTGGTAAATTTTTTGCCACCGAACCATTTTTTCAAGTTTGGAAACAGAAAATAATCTGAGGGAGCTTAATTTGGCAAATCAGGTGCGTGATATAGCAATTCAAACTTTAGTTTATTAATTTGAGTCTTCCCAATAGTGGATCTGTGCGCTGGAGCATTGTCTTGATGAAACAACACTAACGTTGTCGCGACCTTTTTTCCATAATTTTATCATCTAAACGCTGCAATAAATTAGCATAATATTCACCGTTGACGGTTTTTCCTTTCTGAAGATAAATTAATCCCATGCGCATTCCAACATAGACCCCATGGCTTTGCCTGCAGATTTCATCGTCTTCGCCTTCTTTGGACACGATTCTACCATTCTAGTCCACTGTTTTGACTATACCTTTCTATCGGGCGTAAAGCAATGGGTCCATGTATCATTCATGGTTATAAATCGACGCAAAAATTCGCCAAATACTCTACAACAGCTTCACGACGCTATTTTTGCTCTATTGAGCGGCATCCGTCTTGTGCACAGCTCACAAACCTCCAGCCGGTGATCATTCAATACCATTTTGAGAATTATGTTTACCGTGTCTGCTACCCAGTATTTTGCAGTCGTAAACGAGCAGACTCCCCCAGAGTAGGAACTGGCTCGGCCTTAGTGTTGGTTGAACTTAGACCATTCAAATGGAAATATTGAGTTACATAACGGTGACTGATTTTTCCTATGTTGACAAATTAACTGAGATCGTTTACTTTTGATGGTTCAAATAAAAATACTAAACAACTTAACGCCTTGAAACTTAAAACACATGTTGTATAAATTCATAAGGTGGGACTATAAGTCAAATTTAATTTCAGTTCAATTTTTGTCATGTCCGCTGGTTTTATTTCCATAAGTTAGTTTTAACTCTTATAGTTAAAATTCTTGCTCATTTCTTGCAAAATTAATTAATAAATAGGCAATTTAATATATACCTATTAAAATAAATTTAACAAAGAAATAAGTAAAAAAGTAATAATAATAAATATATAAGGAAATAAATAAAAAAAAAGCAACTGAATAAACAAGTAATTAGTTTCTGAACAATATTTATTTGCTTAATGCTTTTTCTTGATATCACGATGGTACGACATTTCTGTGGAGTTTTTAAAGAACAACTTACCTTGAGAGAAAAAAATTTTCCAATTTTTTTAAACAGTTTTTTCTGTTTAGTCATTATTCTTCTGTCCTCTCCAGATTATAAGAAGAGACAGGAGTAAAATAAACCTATTTTTAAAATTTAATCTGATAATATTTGATGAAACGGCTTATTTCAAATAAGTTGAAAATGTTTGGAAGATATTGCAAAAAATTTAAAAAGCAATTTCGGCATAACAACTAATATTAATTTATTAATACTAACTATTGTTCATTTTATTTTAGACAAAACAACACGTATTTGCTGAAGATGCTTCATCCACATCTTAAATATGGGAAATTTTATATCGATATGAGTACATGATAAAAACTGAAATTTTATCTCCATTAAATGCTTTTGCTTTCAGCTATTTCATTAAATTTCGTTTTGGCAAAGACCTTAATTTATTGTTTGGCCGTTTTCAAAAAAACCTTAAATTATACAATGAAATTTTGAAGTGGAAACTATTTCTACATCGTTGTTTAACAATATACATATGTTATTGAATATTCATTTCAACACGTACACAAGTTTTGCACTACGTCAAATGCGTTTTTCTGCTTTCCTGTAATTTAAGTTTTATGTTTTTGTAAAAGTTGCTCTGTCAAAACAACACAGATTGGGACTATTGAAGTCCTAAAAATATGCTTTAATTCCGGTTATGAAACCAAACTAAACAATATTTTTTGAGATCATTAATTTTGCTTAAAAGTATGCCACACACGTTTATTTGCCTACCATTATTATTTGTATACCGATGTTTAGCAACATTTGTAACAATCAGCTCTTAACTTAAAGGTTATGTCAGGGATGATTAATCGTATTTTGGGAGAGTAAATATGTAACAGCAACATTACCGAACAATCCGAAATTTTCCTTTTACATGTTACTAGGCCCTGTTCCTAACGAAGTCCAAAGGGGATCAGGGTATGTGGATATATATTGCAATAGGTTTTTATGAGAGATGGAGTTGAGTTAACATACAAATAGGAGCAGTAAATGGAATGTACTTAATTAAGACTATAAGAAATTGATTACAACATAATCATTACTGTCAATCGTTTAGGTTGTTCGAGCTTTTCACCATATAAGGGGAAGATGAATTAACATTTTTGTCAAGATGAAATTTAAAAACAAAGTCCTTTTAAAAAGATGGACTTTGTTATATATTAACGGATGGATTCCGTTAATATATGGGGCGATTTTTTAAGATTTAAGTTTTTTATGTTGGCAGCACTGGTTGGTAATGGCGTCCAAACGTCATCTGTCAAAGTGAAAAATGTATACTCTGCTCGAAAAAGTGACGAATAATTGGACCTTCCGAATGGACATTTTGAGACGGAGCCGCGGACAACATTTACGTGAATTTATATTTAAAATTTAAGTGGCAAGGCTAATTTATCGATTCCAATAAAAAATTTTAAAATACAATGCTAATTTGAGTGTTTTATTCGATTAAAAAAAAAAAAACTACGATTTATATTATCACCCTATATATGAATTAAAAGACAAAGTGTATTAAATAAATTTCAGAACATTTATAAATTTATAAAAACATTTGACATCACATTCAGCCCATACACAAAATAGATGTTGACATTGGTTAAATCACGTAAAATAAATTAATCTCATAAGCCACTCCCTTGACTGCACACAAATTACGGCTTATTAAGCAAATTTGAAAGGTTTTTCATTCCAGATAAGTAATAGAATATTATTTGCCTACTTAAAATCCAATAATAATTAACATGAATTAAAATGAAACCAGAACAAATTTCAGTCATGTGACTGATTTGCGATTATCCTCACACAGCATCCTTTGCATCGGCACAAAAGTGTGCAGAGTACCAGAAAATGGGTGCAAATTTTATCAGCAAATGCTTTAAACTGATTCGTAACACTGAATCTAGGACAATTGAATGACAGATAGAGGTCCGGGAACGCACGGGTTAAACTAAAATTAAATAATTTGTTAAGGAGGTGCCAGAAACGTCAACGTTATCAGGTCAATTTTTTCACATTTTATCAAACATCACAGTTAAATGCTACTAAGTAGAATTGAATTTACTGTAATCTACAAATTATGGTTAACAATGGGAAAATTAAAGTTCGGTAAATTAGGCAACATGTATGTACGATACCCGAATAAGCACAGCGCTGCTGTCTATTTTCATTCCCACGACTAAGTGCACATCTTCTGCCCGTTTTAGCTGAATTTCATACAAATACTTGAAGAATATGATGGAGTATTTGGGTCAAATCGATCATATGTATGGGAGGTACAGTGCAATAAACAAAAGTTTAAGATATTGTAGCCTATACGTTGGTGGTTACCAAGAAAAAAATCAATTTTGGAAAATCGGCCAGTTTTTATGGGAAATACCAGGGAAAGTTTGGCAATGCCCATGCATAGCCTTTTCAAGGCCCCCAATATATGTCAAACTAGCCTGAAGTTAATGTAACTGTATAGAAAATATGAACCATAGACGATATATGTGTTAAATCGATAGGAAGTGCGTGATTAGCTGGTAAATGTCATCACATTTTATCAAGAATTGTAAATCAAAACAATTGAAAAAATGTCAGGTCGCTACAGTCTACGTATGGAGAGCTTCAAGGAACGATTTGAATAACACTATTCTTTGGCAAAGTTTTAAAAAGTTTCATAAGTATTTACGGCAGTTACGGACCAGCCAGTCAATCAGTCAGAGGCACACTTTGATTTTGGTAAGGTTCTGCCCTGGAATGTTGATATCGAGTAGATAACAACAACAAATCAGTTGTTGACGTGAATTTAAAGTTCTCGTTGTGGAACCCGCAGTGGTGCGACATTTGATTATCGTTCAAATGAACACGTATTCAACGTCACCTATCTATAATTGGACGAATACTAGAGTAATCGACAAGTTTAGTAAATGTCGTTACTATAAACGTTAAACTGTATGTCCCGTTGAGAGAGTTTAAAAATATAATTCGTGTAAGCTCAATGAATGTGAGAAGCTTTCCCTTACCTCATTCATGAGAATCAAGAGAATTTGTTTTTTTTTTATTGTGGAATTAAAACATTTTTGCAATTATCAGAGATTATAATCCATATTAGTTGTGATGTTTACTTTAGAGCTAACACCATAATTACACATTTGAAATAAATTTATAGCTTTAAAAGCTAAAGAATTTTTTTCGGTCTACCAAAGTAGTCAGCTTTTGCAATTTTTTTATAAGGGATAGACAGGATTATGAATAGGCCGTACTTCCTACATAAATTGACCGATTTTACCAAATTTAATTTATGCCTCTGTAACTCTTAACTGATAGATGGCAGGAACTTAAATTTGAAAAAAAAAATGATCGAATGACGACACTCCATATTCTATAATACCTTCCAACAAATGATCGATTAAACTGATTAACATATTTATTTTTAATTCATGTGATTTATTTAACTGCACTAAATTCAGCAAAATTTCCACTGTAATGCCTAGTACACACTTTTTCGGAAACTCGCAATTTTTATGAATAGAATCGCATTGCAATGCTTGCTAACATGTGAAGAGGTTGACCAAATAACTGCGTCCTTTCTTTATTAAATTTAATCCATAATCCATTGCACTAAATACAGTACCATCTACTAATCGCAAATAATAAATGTGCTTCTTTTAATTTTGCGTCAATTCAGAAAATTTTTTAACTATTTATCACGCACGTTTTGTCACTCTGCTCACTTTTTTTCTCTACGCAAAAGGACGTTTGGTGAAGACATGTGTAAAACAGGCCACTTCACAGTAATGTATGTACGGTTCTCATTTTCCAAAAGGATCACTTTTGCTGATTGAGCAGGTTGAAGTAACATCTTTTAGTTTTCTACCTATGAGGTTTATATCATTAGTACAAATGGCCTTTAGTGCAGTTAATTCAGGGGGTCCGTCGGGAAGGTATACTACTTTGTTTGTTTATAATTTTTGGTTAAATGAAAGAGAATGGAACTTATATTGATAAATGTTTTATTTAATATCGACAGTTATGTATGGAATACAATATCAGATACATGTCCGCCTCACAAATGCGAGCCTTTTTGAGCACATTTTTCATTACATTTTCACACATTTTACGCGGCATTCCATTCATTTCATCACCAATATTTTGTTTGAGTTACTCAAACGTTTCTGGTTTGTTTGCATAAACCTTGCTTTTCAGATATCCCCACAAAATGAAGTCCGGAGCAGTCAAATCAGGCGACCGTGGAGGCCAGTCAACATCACCATTTCTTGAAATAACTTGTTGTGAAAAGAGGTCTCACAGTAATTCCATTGTAATCCTGGCTGTTTGCGAGTTAAAAAGTTTTCAATCATATCACGATATCGCCTCCTTTGACAGTTTCCGTTACGTCATTTTCAGTTTCAAAGAAGTAAGGTCCAATGATTCTTCTTGCGCAAGTTGCACACTAGATTTTCACTTTGATGAATAATTTGAGGGTTTTCCATTGCCCAGAACCGACTATTCTGTTTATTCACATATCCATTCAAATGAAAATGTGACTCGTCACTCATTATGATTTTTTCATGAAAATCGGGGTTGTTATGGGCGAGCTGTAACATCCTATTGGTATATGTACGGCGGCCTAAATGGTCTTGTGGAAGAAGCTCTTGTATCAATTGAACCTTAAATGGAAACAAATGCAAATCCTTGTGCAAAATTGTGGTCAAAGTTGTTCTTTGAAGACCAAGCTCCTGAGCACGGCGTCGAATTGTGGTTGATGGATTGTTTTGAACACTTTCTTGAGCAGCAGTAATGTTTTCAGCCGATCTTGCAGTACGTTGTAGTCAATTTTTGGGTCTATCAGCTACAGACCCTCTTTCTTCGAAATCATTCACTACACGATAAATAGTGCGTCTTGTTTGCAAGTTGTTTCTTCTAAAACTTTCATGTAACTTTTTTATCGCCACAGTAATCGACGATTGATTTTGATAAAATGTTTTAACGATTAAAAGACGTTGATTTATCGAATATTTTTTATAATAAATTTGCCACGTCTGTATTTCACAACTGTCAAATATGAACTGTCAAGACTAATGTTTACCAAAATGGCGGCAAATGGAAGTAGTATACCTTCCCAACGGACAACCGGTGTCTGTCGTTTTTGCCGTAACATCCAAAATCGTATTTATATACGTTGACTCGGCAGAAT
Source organism: Philornis downsi (assembly GCA_019455685.1). Classification (NCBI taxonomy): domain Eukaryota; kingdom Metazoa; phylum Arthropoda; class Insecta; order Diptera; family Muscidae; genus Philornis; species Philornis downsi. The sequence continues at coordinate 1,932,903 of JAHXMU010026532.1, forward strand.
GAAGGTGTGCATTGTTTGATGCTATCAAAATAGTAACTCACAAAAGGAAGCGTACCAAGCAGCTTCTGAACAAATGTAGTTCATGACTTTTTACGTAGATTGGGCAATGTCCCTCTGTCTGGCTGGCTGGCTGATGGACACCATAATAGTCGCAAATCTTTGCTAAACTTGTCGAAATTTGCCACAGTTTTATATTTTTTTTTTTCAAATTGTAGCCGTGGATCTTAGAAATTTTGTTTTTCCTCGGTAATTCCATGTTTGTAGACGGGAGTAATTTAAAGTTTAGTCCAATGCATCTGTTTGTAATTCTTGGCATAATTTGAAGAAATCGACCGAATAACCAACCAGAAAGGGCCCACATCGTCCATGTGCTCTTAGATGTATATCTCTTACTTGGTTGCACTAAATTTTGTCAAATTTAGTACTTGCTGAGCGTTTGTCAAAGTAAGGTCTCACAATGGAAACAAGGAGAAAAATTGACAATAACCATGGCTCTTCTGGCACCTCCTATACAAATTACTGATTTACCCCATAAATTCTCAACATCAGCTATTGGTAGTAGTTGTACTGAATTCAGTTACATTTGGTACACGTCGAGCGTTTGGTGAAGTAAGTACTAGGAAGAAAAGTTTATTTTTCCGCTGTAATCCCCAACCTTACTTTTTTGTGGCAACGCAACAGGAATTGGGTGAAAGTATAGGTAAATCAGTTCATCTGACTGAAATTTCTATATGGGTCATTTCCACATGTTTGTCAAATACAAATAACTTAAAACTTTAACTTTGCGAAGTTTGTAAAAGTTGTTCTACCACAGTAAGAACGGTCATCGCTATAATGTCATATACGAGCATGATACAAGTAAAAATGCCCAAAAGTAAAGATATTTGGTTCAACTTCAAAAACAGTAGTGAATCCAGATTGATTATGTCTCGTTAGTCACGGATTTATGAAAATTCTATTTCATTTTATTCACTGTCTCACAAAAGACTGAAATAAATAAATGTCTAAAATAATAAAATTCCTTTTCGTTTCTTTGTCATCAATCTTTTGTATTCAAAAACTTTGCTAAAGCGTGCATGCATATTGAATTCCATACAATTATATCACAAATTGGGGACCATAATATGTTCTTACTATTAGTGATTTGCTCAGGAGTCTCAATATTTTAGTGGAAATTGCTTAACACAAAACAATTTGAAAGAAAACGTTGACAATTTATGTTGGCATATACGTATAACTTGTTGATGTGATTCATGTGAAGGATTGCATGAATCACAGAAACTTTATTACAGAGGCTTTATTACAGGGACTTTCCAAAAGTTTAACATTATAGACGTCTATTAAAGCAGCAAATGAAGAAGTCAAGTAGATATATTGAGGTAAAATTTAAAGGGATTAGCAATATTATTAAAATAGCTAATAATTGTGCTATGAACAATTTCTGTGTTGATAATCTGGCCATTATGAGAAACGATCCTAGCAAGTCTTGGGTTTTTATCAATGAGACACTTGGAAGAGCATTAAACAAGCAAATCAATATACAAAATGCCTACGGTAAATTTGTTGCAGATAATATTCAGAAAGCTAATATATTAAATGGTAATTTTATAAATTTAGTCAATGAATTAAAAGGACAAATAATACAGGGTGGCGCAATAGAACGTGCATATTTAAAAAATAGATTAAAAAATAAATACAAAAGGGATGGTTAAAATAAATCTAAGGCATTGTAGAGCAATAAATGGAGTTTATTTTTTAAAAATAACATCATCTAAATGGCGATCCTCTCTACGACGGCACTCTTCTAACCGCAAACAAAATTTATTGAAAACTTTCTTCAGTAATACTGGTGTAATGGCTGCCAGAGATTGCTGACCATACTGTCACTTTAGGACTATGGAATGGTTTCTGGTGTTTGATTTTGGGATTTTCACAGTTCCAGTAACGACAATTTTGACGGTTTACGAACCCATTCATAAGGAAATGAGCCTCCTCAGAGAAAAGGATATTGTCAAAATTGGAAAATCGATTAAGCATTTCATTAGCAAATGCTATGAAGTCAGACTCTTTCAATTCTTGTGTTAATTGCAGCTTATATGGATGCAGTTTAAGATCCAATGTTAAAATTCGTTGCAAACTTCGTCGCGATAATTGTAAGACAGACGATCTCTTGCGAGTCGACATTTGTGGATTTCCTCGTAATGACTTCATAACTCTCTCAACATTGTCTTCGGTCCTAGATGTTCTTGGGCGACCATTTGCTTGTGGTTTAAATGTTGAACCGGTCTCTTCAAAACGCTGTACCCATATTTTCGTTAAATTAGCACTCGGAGCTTCACTAATTCGCCGTAGTCCATATTCAGCACAATATAGTCGCCTAGTAGCAATATATGAACGAGAGTTCTCGTAAAATGCGCGACGCTTCCCGTCGAAGTGATTCATAGCGACTAAAACTCCATGAGCCCGCCAACCCAACGATGTAGGCGCCCCCCCGCCCGCGCCTTTTCTACCCCGCAAAAAAAGATGATGCAATATGCACGTTCTATTGCGCCACCCTGTATAACTCCCTTCGGATACGTGTCATGCCTTGAGAGCATTAAGCAACTGCAATAGCAGATCTCAAGCTAGAATAATTACGCTTGATGAAGTGAGAAATGCCATATCCAGCTTAACATGGTCATGACATTTCGGCAAAAATTCTTAACATATATGCTGATAGTGTAACTTCATGTTTGGTTAACATCTTTAATGATATAATATCAGAATTATAAATATCCCGAAATATTAAAAATAGATAAAATTGTAATACTACCTAAGGAGAAAATATCTAATTCCGTTTATATATTGCATGCAATATCGATATTGCCCTTTATATAAGTACAATGTTTTTGAACATATTTTACATACACAACTTTTTACATATTTCCAAGGTAACAATTTGTTAAATGATTTTCAGTATGGTTTCAGAATAGGTTGTGGAACAGAAGAGCCAAAATTTCATACGTAAGTCGTTGGATGGCGGGTTTAGTGGTGTAGCTGGAGATTTTTATGATTTGTCAAAAGCTTTTGATCGAATTGATCATGATATATTACTTCGGAAACTCAGATTTTATGGTTTACATGACAAAGAACTTTTTCTCTTAAAGAGCTATTTAACGAAGCGGCTACAATTTGTACAAATTGTTAATAGTAAAAGTATTTTGAAACTAGTGGAGCATGGAGTCCCTCAGGGAAGTATATTGGGAATCCTTCTCTTTATATAAATGAATTGAAAAACATTGATTTGTCAGCTAAAATATTTGTGTATGCTGATAATTGCTAGTTTTATCTATATATACATAAAACGAGGAGCAAGTCTATTGATAAAGTATTTGCGTATTAATAAACTTTTCCTTAATCCACATAAAACGAAATTGTTAATATTTAGGCCACATTGTCGGTTCATCGACAACTTGAGCATATACGTAGACGGAGAAGAAATCCCAGAAGTTAATTCATTGAAATATTTGAAATTGTATTATCAAAGTAATCTTACTTGGACACTGCATATAGAGTATCTAAAGTCTACAGTATCACCTGTCATAGATTTATTGCATAAATTTAAAAATATATTTAAAAGAAATACTAAATTTCTAATACTTCAAGCTATAGTTCAAAGTCATTGTAACCATTTAGCCATTACGTATGGTTATACCTATAAAAAGAATCACTCCAACAGCAACAGAATAAAACATTAAAAGCTGTAGCGAACTTTCCAATTTCGTATTGTATGCTTTCTTTGTATATGTATTGTTAGCATATTGTTGTTAAAAATTACAATTGCTAATATATGTTTTCATATGCTTGCATAGTATTGGCCATCACACGATACATTTTTCCCGAAATCAGTATATCTTCAATACGAGAAACAATGGAAATTTGAGAGTAGCTATGTGTTCACCTGAAACAACAAAACAGCGTATAGAACTTTCTGGTAGTAGTCAGTACAATATTTTACCATACCATTTTTAAATTTTCAATGAAAGGGAATTTATTGCAAAATGTCGAAGAACTTCTGGTATGAATTTTGAGCTCATATTAAAGTACATGTCATGAAATTAGATTTTTCATAAATGTATTTGTATTTTGTATTAAAACTATGGTTATTATACAAAAAATTATGATGTAAATACTTTGCCAACTAGCCTCTATAATGGCATGCGCTGCTGAAAAAAAAAAATAATTAAATATTAAAAAATAATAAAATCTTATTTAAATCTGTACCGAAGTTTAAGTTAGGTAAACTGACTCATATACATAATTACCCAACGTCCTTTGGCGTTGGTGTAAAAGGTTGGGTAAATTGATAGGTTCTTATCGAAAAATGTTCTGAATTAAAGCACAATAAAAGAGTCAAAATTATAACTTTCTGAAGTCCTCCGCTTAGAAAGGACAGTAAAACCAATGGTTTTTGCCAAATCGTCAAATTTTTGTCCAAAATTCAGTTCATTTTTATTAGACGTACTAAAAGTCTGATATATCCTAAATTGTACAGAATACAGCAGAATAAAATTAACGACACTAATCTAGGAATCCTAGTTTACGCAGGATTGTAATACAATATAATTGACAAGTTTAAGTTACTTAAAACTACGAATTAACAACTACAAGGGAAAATTAAATTTCGATAAATCGGTCCATTTGTACGGTTCTAGAATAGGCGTTACCACGTCGCCAATTTGCGTTCCCAGAACTTGGTTTACTAAATGCGTGTTATGTGCCAAATTTGTCGGCATTCAATACAATTGCTTGCCAAATGTAGAGGTGAAATTACATGAAATGAACTTGGTTTTATATATGGGAGGTACTCATATAGCGTGGAGCGTCGTTACTTAGTCGAATTTTCTCCATTGTATTTTGTTATACAGGATATATATGTATAATTCGTTTGAGGGTATCAAAAGGTGCGCGATTAATAGTTTTTTTCTTCAAATTCTACCAAGCAATACAAACCAATACAATTGATAGGAATTCATATCACAGCAGTCTACGTGCTAGAATTCACAAAAAAATATTTAAACTTCGGAAAATCGGCCTATTTGTATGGGAGGTATAAGAAGAAATGTGACAATGCTTGCCATTTTTATTCTTACACATTACTTTAGCAAATCCTTAATGTGTATCAAATTCGGTTGAATCCAATGCAACTAGATTAGAAATATAAAACTGAGAATATGTGGGTTAAATCGGTTTGCTGTATGGGAGGTACCAAAAGGTGCATTAAATTATATGTAGGTTGCTTTTATAGATTTTATTAAGAATTATAGATAAAAACCATGGTTAGACTCAGATTAGGAGTTACAGGAGAAAAACAAATTAAACATCGGAAAATTGGTCTTTACTCTAAAACACGGCTAGACCATGCAATCATCAATTTGAAGGGAAAATCATCGATGTCTTTCAAAATTAAATAAACAACATAGGGACTAAAGCCTTTGGTATAGTGGGTCACCGCTTATTTTATTCAGTATATAATATGAATTTGAAGGCTTTAAGACTGAAGCTGAAGGGAATATAATATCAAACTTAATGCCATTTGAAAGTAGAAAAGTAATCTTTTAACAAAAGAAATCTATTTATTTTAGAAACATTCATTACTAGAAAGACTTATAAATAATAAAAAAAAAAAGAAACAAAAACGACAAATGCTGTCAAGTTTCAAGCCACGTCTTAATTTATGCAAGTACTTATAATAACATGCATACGGACATTAATAGATTAATTTATTTAGTATGGTAGCCTTTACGGTTTATAACACGTTTAGGGCGGTTTGGCATAGAATCAAACATACTATTTGGTAGTATTAAGTCCAATTTAGCGTCATTCCATTTTCAGACCCAGTTTAAGGTCATCTTTGTTAAATATTTTATAATTTCCTATATTTTGGCCTAATATTGCCCATACATTTTTGATGACGTTTATGTCTGCTAATTGTCCTAACGACGACATTTATATATGTATCAACCACCACAAAATAATGCCAGATTTATATTTTGGATCATTATCGTGAAAAAACGAAAATTGGACCGTATTCCCTTAGCCACTTTCCAACAAATTGTCCTTAAGAATGCGAATACACTTAAACTTTTCCGTCGTACAAAGATTAATTTTCTAGTGTCAGCAGCCGATATAAAGTCCAAAAACCATAACGCTGCCCCTGGCCATGCTTACCGTTTGCTCTTATATTTTCCTTACTGTGCTTCGTATTTGGCTTTCTCCATACGTACATCATGCCATCAGTCCCAAATAAATTAAACTTTGCCTCATCTGCAAAAACTACTGAATTCCAGTACTGCGGGCACTTGCATATGTGCTCTTTTGCGAGATTTAATCGGCTTAGCCAATTTGTGTTGCTGACAAATGGTTTTTTCTGGGCTACTCTGCCATGGAAGTCATGATGACGTTAAATTCGGCGGATGGTTTCCACACTGTTTTCTTAGCTAGGACTAATCTTAATTGCCGAAGTCAATTTTCAAAACAAGGGTTTTGATTTCGCATATGTTTTTCTCAAAATATATCGTCCTTCGGTATCATTGTAAATTTTTTTTGGTGCAAATCTGCTTTAATCTTGCACCAGATTCACATAAACAAATTGCTCAATAACCTTCTGTGCTGTAGAATTATTGGTATTTACCATCGACGCAATTTTTCGCTGAGTTTCCTTTTCTCAGCCATTGTGCGAGGACCCCGAGCGGTTGCATATGACAGCTTTGTAATTTAGTGTAGTATAGAAAGAAACCAAAGAGACAGGCAAGTAAAATTCCATTAGGAATGCGAGATTGAGTACTTACGCAACACCTTAAGATGAATGTGTACAATAAACTGTGATATGAAGTTTTGAGGTGCACTTTGTGTTATTTTTCATTCCTAGAAGAGGGTGGAGCAGTTGTTTTATTTTCAATTTGTGTTTCAGGGAATACGAAAAAATAACAAGAATTCCGAGTTTCGTTTTCGAACATATTTCAAATGCTTTCACGATTATATAAACTTAAAATAGAAAGAACGCAATGCATGTAACAAGTTGTGACTCAATGTATACGAGTATGTACGGTACTATATCAAGCTATCAGTATATAAAAAAAAAGGTTTCTGACAAGTTTTTATCAGGTTCAACAAATATGATGGCATGCTAATGTAATAAAATTACAAAAAAAAACCTGCTAATCCAACCTAATACTGAATTATTACAGCTTTTATTTCTTAAGAGCCTTATATGTGGCAATGATAGGAGGAACCATTGCGCGAACCGTAAATATTGCGCGAATTTTCTGATCAGGGGTACGGTTTGTCATATGACTGTATTATGGCTTGAAAATTTTTCACGAGTCTAAAGTAATTGCGTTTGCCTACATTCTATTTTTAGATTCAACGAAGAGTACTTACCGTTCAATGCCAATTTAATTCAAGAAGAATTTTTTAGATTTATTGACAACGAGGTGACCGTCGTGACTCAAAGAAAGGAAAATGTTGGTAATAAGGCCAACGAGCATATGAACAATAATCACGTGAACTATTCATCGCGCCACAGTCACCCGTTATCTACTGAAATAATCCAAAAATATTTATATCCTCGCCAGAACGAAGGAACGAGTACATTCTTTGATACGGCAAAAGCGTAGCAACGAGAAAGTAGCACCTAAAATACGAAGTTTTTTTTGACGAAATGTGTTCCACGATTTTTAAGTTGGTTGTAAATCTTTACGGAAACTGTTAAAACTGGTTACTGCCTACTATTTTACCAAATGGTATCGGCCGTTTGTAATTTAGTTTTATAGACCCATCCATTCGATTATGTCCCTTTCAATCTAACCAATTTTCCAAAATACAGTCTTTTCTAGTAGCTTAAATTTTTTGTCCACTGTAATAATCAGTACAGTTGGCGGAACTACAGTCAATTGGCGGAACTTGAAAATCAACCCACTAATTACGCCCCTTTGAGATCGAACATGCAAATACCGATTTAACCCACATGTTCTTAGGTTCATAACGTTTGTACAGTTCCACTAAATTCCGCCAAATTATATCAGCAGCAGCAATCTATAGTTTTATTCAATATCTTGTGGAAAATCTGACTATTAGCCACTCTCCCTCTGATATAAATTGCCGATTTAAACCTCATATTTTTAGGTTCATATATTTCAAGTAGGTCAAGTATTTGGTGCACATCATATGTTGGTAAGCTAAGTTTTGACAATGAAAATGGATCGTCCCACCCCTTCTAGAACCTTCAATACAGATTGGCCGATTTGCCGAAATGTAAATTTCCCTCTTATATTACTAATTAGAACATTGCAGTTATTAACATTTTATATTACTAGATTCATATTTATCATTCAATAACATTAAGGTTGGTACAATTTGATCAGCATCAAGCATTTAGCAAAAGTGGACTGCATGGGCATGTGCATGGGCATAAATGGTGAACTTAACAAAAACCAATGTGCTTATTCTAGGCGTAGGACTTCAGAAAGTTTGTAATTTTGCTCTTTTATTGTGTTCTATTTCACAGTATTTTTGATAAGAATCAAAGGATGCACCAACCCCTACTGGCCCCACTTCCTTCCGACCACACTTTTACACCAACGCAAAAGAACTTTGGCTGAAACTTTGAAATTTCTGTACTATATTCACGTTACGTTAAGCACTGTAAGCTTTTAAAATTGGTCGGAGTTTAGGCTGATTCTGGACACTTGTTTTTTATTATAAGTGCAGTAGATAATTTACAAATTTTACCTTTTTTGTAATATAAAACGACCATAGCAGCGGTTAAATCGATTTTAACCTGGGCTAATAAATGCAACTGCATTGTAAATTTTTAAAGACATATCGTTTCACCACCCTCTATTTACACTTACTGTCTTTTGACACTTTTAATATGTTTTTAGTTTTTCAAAAGCCAATATATATGTTATCCGTCTTCGGTGTTCGAAAATTAAATTCTATCTAAATAAAATTCCGTGTGATGTATATTTTATACATGTGCATGTATATTTTATATATGTGTGTTGATAAATAAATTGTACCATTATCAATCATTACTGACGATTTATGTGACGATACATCTTCCTTTAATTTTCAAAGTATTAGGAAGAGAAACGACTTGCTACAACTTTCTGGGAAGCCATTTTTTCTGGCAAAATTAACGGGTAGAGTACCATGAAAAATAATAATTTATAGAAAATTTTGTTCAACAATTGATTTAAGAATTTTCAGCCGTGGTCTTTGAATTTCAACAAAGGCATTGAATCACATCGTTTATATCGATGTCATTAATAATATGATCCAATTTTTTTTTGTTGAAGAAGAGAAGTCATTACGTCTCCAAAAAAATTAACTGAAATCTAAATGCCAAGTTGATATTGAGCAAATCGAACATATTCCACCAACAGTTCCCGCGGTTCTACATAATCACATCGTGTGTAATATTATATGAATTTGGATTTCCAATAATCCAATTATATTTGGGTAACAACAAGTATTAACTCATACTCAAAGCTTTAATCTGATAATGCAAAAAACTTAAGATTAGTTAATTATTTAAATCCGAGTCAAAATATTACACCAGAAAGCCTCCCTACTTCGTTCGCGGTATTTTAAGTAAAAATTAATTCAGAATTTTAACGACACTGCAATTTATTTAGCACTACCTGGGAAGATTTTTTGCTAATTGCCGAAGTTCTGAAGGTCTGTTTTAGTCCCACATCCGGTTGAGCTCCTAATAATTCGAATGTACGTCAATACATCTTTCTTTATTGTCTCTGCAGCTCTTTAGTTTAGGCATGAAGTCACGGTTTTGTCCCTTCTCTCCTCTCTCTTGCTTTGAAAAGCGGTTTTTGTAAAACTCTTGTGTTCTTTTCTGCTTTAGCCTTCAGGTTTCATCTGGTTCAATTTGTATAGTATTTATTTCCTGTTTTCAAATGTTCGTATTTTCATTATGTGTCATGATAGAATGCATACTTCTTCGGTTCCAAACACTCTATTTAATGTACAATTATTTTGCCAGCGACATAATGAGCACACCGTGTGGATAAAAATTTCAATATTTGGTACTAAGTTCTCGCTGTTTTTTTTTTTTTTTTTTAAATGCAACTTTATTATGCAAACATGTTTACAAATAATTCATTGAAAGTATTACTCATCGATAGTTACTACTTTTTCCCAAATTTTTGGCAAAGCTCGAATTCCGTCCGGTAAAACTGTCTTTTTTTTTTGGGGCTACCTAGAAAATAGCTTAATGTCGTCATATGAGTGGAACTACTGGTGAGCCAGACCGTGTGCCATCGAACGGAACAAGTGATGATCGGACGGCGCAGTATTTGGAAAATTTTGCGGATGGGATAAGACTTCCTATTTCAGCATTTCCAGGTAGGTTTTACCGGGCTTGCTCACATGAGCGTTGTCATGCTGAAAATCACTTATTCGTGCCTCTCCGCGTATTGTGGGCTTTTCTCACGCAGAGCTCGGCACAGACGTTGCAGTACGATGAAGAAACTTCTTCCTTTTTTGTTGCTGAAGCAGTTGTTCATAGGCGAGAAAACGACGCTCAATGTCCTTTGGCTTTAACTCATAAGGAACTCAAGTTCATTGCTTTTGAATTACTCCCAAGCAACGTCCCAAGCGCCGAAGAATTTTCGTCTTCCTTCACTCGAACGGCAGTCAACATCAAATTCACCGTCTTTAAAGCGACGGAACCAATCTCGACACGTTGTATCACTTAAAGCAGCATCTGCGCAAACGTTTTGAAGCTCTCGACGAGTTTCAGCAGCCGTGTATGACAATTATTTGGCAAAAAATCATACATTTTCACACAACCAAAAGAATATGACGTCAAAAGAAAATCGCTATTGGCGGTATGTTTTGAAATGTAGCTTCATGCTTTACCTTCTAACCTTATTGACATGTAAAACTAAGAATTGCGTGACATCTTTTCTTGTCGCGCATCTATTTTGTGAAAAAGTGCAAAATAATTTTGATGACCCAGCTTCAATTTGAACTGCCACCCAAGGCCGAACTCTAAATGCAGATCTGTACTGTCAAAAATTGAACTGTCTGAAGAAAGCAACATCCTAAAATGAGCCAGGTTTGGTCAATAAGATAAGAATTGTCAAACAAACCGGTGCTTATTCGTCAAGATCGGATCATTCTAACTGTGCTAAATAGAATCTTCAATGTCATGCAAAAATAAACGGCTTTCCTTTTACTACACCTTGTACTCTTTCCAGTAAAAAATTTAGTTTCACACCCTCTTCTTCTTTTGGATTATTAATTAGTTTTGAGTTTGCGTACATAGTATTCTCTAACGATTAATGTAACTCGTGATGATATTAGGACACACATTCAAATTGCACATAAGCCAAAAACAATAGTTTTACCATAAGTTTTGAAATGTCTAGAAAAATGAAGAAAATTGTGCAATCCGTATTTTTTCGCATAAGAAATGGTGGACTTTACAATGTTTACATTTGTCGTCACTAATTTCCAAATCGTTCAAAGCAACATTAATACATATATAACCACTTAATATAACCAAAGAGACACGAAGATATTTTGCTTCACCACTTCAGATACCACCGATACAAACGACTTTAAATTCTAAAATATTTCTGTTATCTTAATGTTTGTTCATCCCAACCAATTTTTTTAATTTAACTTGATACTATAGCTGAAATAGCAGATCACAAAACAACACATTCGTTCATAAATATTTATTAGCATACCTGATTCATGTAAATTTATCCAGTTACAATATTTTGTATCTCACAGTTAAGTTCACAATGTATCCCTCAGGTATCAGGTATACCCCGCACAATCTTAGTCTATGAATTTCTTCACAACTTTTGAAACGCCCAAACGGATTCAATAACATTTTTTGCACTGTATTTTCATTATTTTATCTGGTTTTGGACTGAAACTGAATGATCCAATCACACCTTTTCTGGTATCTCCCATAAATATTGGTAAATCTGACACGAGTCAATTTGTCGACTATAATTTAGAATTTTTAAGCTTCATTAGCTTGAAATCAGGTCACTCTTAATATTTTATGCATCATAATGTAACTTCTCTTTTTCTCCTCTTTTTATCTTGCCTAATTAATTTTACTATTACTCAAACTGAGCAAACATTTTGTGTTTAATATTGCGGATGTTTGCCTTTAAGGATTATAATCCAAATTTTGTTATATTGTGGTAAAAGTATATTTATAAGTCAGTTCAACTAACTGAACTGGACTGGAATAGCTTTTAATCAGTGGCACCGGTAATTAGGCGTACCAAATACACCTTCTTCTCTTACCTAATAAATTGAAAATTCTGAATTTTATAGTATTTTTCGATAACCGTGCCGACAGTTGTAAAGGCCTCTGAACAATTTATGATCTTGGATAGATTTTTCGGAATTGATTGCACTTAAAATGCCGATTATCCCGTAATTCGATTCACTGATTTCGCTCTTCTCTGCCTGTTATGGGCCATCGTGTTAAAAACTTTGTAACGAACTATCGCCAGAAAGCGTGTCTTGTGTTGAAATTGATTGAAACTGGTTGTATTGAAATTGATTTTTAAAATCCGCACCTACTAATGACTGTTCTTCAAGTAATGGTGTGAACTATAATGGCTATTTTCAATATCTATATAATACCAAAGTATATTGTTCTTAATTGACGAATAAGTGTTGAATATAATTAAAAAATGCCAATATTTCTGGAGCTGGGTTAAGTCTTTACATGGACCAATTTCGATTTCCCCTAATTTCGAAGTTAATTTGACTACGAATATTAGACCTTTTTGGACCAAATTTCATTGTTCTTTCTAAAGTAGTGTGAACCATTTGTAGCTTTCAACAAACACGCGAACAGACAGATATGCTTAGATAGACGCAGATTTCTACTATGATGAGTAGACGTAATGACAAAAGCAGTGTAATTTTTTTAGTACGAGTATGATGACCTGACTTAAATATTCCTTCATCCAACGTACTTTTGCGTTGATCCAAAATTTGCGGGGTGATACCCTTTTTTTCTTATTCTGAACTAGCACATAGTAAACGGAGCAAAATTATGGCTTGCTGAGGTTTCCCTTTTAGTTATTATAAAGGAAGCTTTCGGCCAAATTGTAGATACTCTAAAAGGAATGGCAATGGGGTCCATTTTCATTCGTAGAAGTAGGTTCATTAAATAACTCATGCGTGCTAAATTAATTATAGCTAAATTTATAGAAATTGAATGACAAATATGAAGCTATGTGTTAAATAGGTGTTCTGTGGGGGAGATACGAGAAAGTTCGTGTTTTTTGATCGAATTATTCAATTTTATGCCAAGCATTATAACGCAATACAACGAACAAAAATGTAAGTTCCTGCAGTCTACAAGTTCGGGATTAATTAATTAAAAATGTTTATGGATGCTACTAGAATAGGCGATATAATTTGAGCAATTATCTTTCGTAGGCGTATGTTTATCCAAAAAAAAAATGCAGTATGCGAATTACAACATTTAGTGCAACTGCTTAAAGATACGAAATTCATAGTGTAGGGGCTGTATCATTTGTATTCGGGGGTATCAGATGGCGACTGACGATAATAATTCCAACAATTATGTAGAACCAAATTTAGCAAACTCTTAACGTTGAATAAGTTTAACAGCAATTGAATAAATGATGAATGAATGCAGGCTACCAAAAGGAGTCAGCTTACTTTGCCGATTTTTTTGAAGTTTCACAAGTATTATAATGTAATACAATAGGATAGAAATGAAGTTACTGCTATCACAGAATTAGAAGTTAGAGGTTAATATTTGGTTTTCACCAAATAGGTTAGTTAGCAGAGGGGTACCAGACCAAGCAGGCCAAAGTTTTAAGGAGCTTTACAAAGATTTACCATAATTATCATATCTGCGAGCCAAGAACTTGGATCGATTTAGAAAGGAAGAATGTAAATTTTTTTCGTATTAAATAGATGGTATAAAGTTAACAAACGGAAAGTCAAAACGATTAAAATTCGTGGCAAAGGGAAAGGACTCTGCACAATTTCAATGAATAAATTTAGTCACTATATGAAATTTAGTTACCAGACTAGAGTGTATGGTGATAATAAAGCTCGCGGTTATTCTCACTTAATTCGAGACGTCTTTGATTCCTAATCTAATGGATCTGTATTTTGACCTCTACTTAGCTATAATCCAAGAAAAAAAATCATTTATCTGCGACCACTCCTAGTTTTTTCCAATTGTTTTATGGAAACGAAGTAGCGTGGTAACGGACGATATGCCTCATTCATAATAGCCGGCTACAATTTATCAAAGTATTAGGCTGAGCCATGGTTTACGAAGTATTATACAGATTGTCGGAAATTAATTTGTTTTAAAATTCTAACAATTTTAAACTTTATTAAAGACATTTGGCCAAATGACAATAAGTACTTTAAACGCTTATTTCTGGGTGTGACATTTTTGCCGTATCAAATGATGTATACCTTCATTCCTACAGATGAAGGTATAATAAATTGAATAGAAAACATCATTATGTAAATATATTAAAATATGGTTTGAGTTATTTGCCGCCATTGTTTCCTTCTTTTCGTCTATAGCTTTGGGACAATTTTACATCAATAACCTTCTATCACCTCAAAAAAAAAGAAGGTTTCATGATTTCAACAATAAACATCTATCTCTAAGAGAATAAACAGCTTAAAGGAATACAAACACCCGCGCAAGAATAAAATATCATTTGTTGGAATCGACATGCGTGACAATACGTACACAACGAAATTTATTTGATTTAATGTGTATTTTTGAACAGCAATATGATCACAAATATTTACAAAAGCATAACTTGATATGAGAGTAATAAAAAATACTGTCAAATTTAAATACGTGTGTAAATATAGGCATTGCCGTACAACGTACACAGAGCTACGATGTTCGTATGATAACTATGTGGCCAAGAGTGCTACAATAATAGTATTTTAGGATTGCAACCCGTCAACAGCATCGTGAGAAGTTATTAATGTTTTCCTCATATTTCAATATTGTTCAAAATTGTTTAGTGACCCCACAAATGTCTTTTTCGCTGGAATAATTCGTTAAAAATTGTTTTGTGTTTGACGTATTAGGTGGATGTCAATCAGTTCATATCCCAATTTGTAAAAATTTTCACTGCAACGACACAAACGTTGTCAGTGTATTATCGTAGGGCTACCATATAGGCAAAATTTGCAGCAAATGCAAGCAAAAAGTGGCATTTAAAATAGCATTCTCTGCTTCCCTTTTATGGAATGTAACATAACGTAAAAAGAAATCCATTCTATACGGTCAACGTGATCTTGTTCTTGTTAATGTGATCTTGTTAAAATAATTTTTATTCGAAAACTTTCGAGGGTAAATTCATTATCTCTCTCATAGAAACCTCTTGTCCTTATTGCTAAAAACTGGAGAACTTTTCTCAATCAAAATAGTTCGCCAAAGACCCAAACTATGAGGTGGATGCATAAGAATTTCCCAAAGAAGTTCCCAGAACTTCTGGAAAGTCACTATCGAAATGTTGCTACCAAAGGCCGTCCAATTGTTGACAGTACAGATCCGAATTAAGAGTTTGGTCGTAGAGGAACATCCCATAGTAGATAATTCGCCACTAATCGCACAGCAAAACGTCCCTAATCACCAATTCTGGATTAGTAACTGTTTGCGCCGGCTACCGCGATGCGAATACAAGGGTTTTCGGTTGATATTATCGTAAGTGAACCACTTTTCAGTAGCCGCTATCAACTTCAGAAACTTATAAATTTTGTTGTAATTCAGTGGGAAAAAATTCTGTTCATAAACTTTGTTGCATTTACTAGTGAGGCACCCATAGTGTTAATCAACTACTACAAAAAAATTTTTTGTGCAACGTTTAGCTCATGGGCAATCGAAACAGTGCTTACATGAAAGTCGGTTGACCGTCCAAGGCCTAGTGCATCTTTGACACCAGAATTATCGGAGCGAAATCGACGAAACCAAAATTGGCCGCGATTGGCTGTTATAGTATAAGGACGGTTAACACTATTCACATTTTCTGTCGCCATTTTAAAATATGTCGTATTTTCTCTTAGCTGGTGTCCATTTTGGATGCGCTTTTAAACAATACTAAATCAATCGAGGTAGTTTTTGAGTACAAAATCAGGTTACTGAAACCATGTATTGAAAAATAATAGGAACTGCTGATCATTTCACACTTTAACTTGTGAAGCTAGGCTTTTGAATTAAGTGACTAATCGACATCAAAGCGATCGCCGGTCAAAAAAGATAGGGGATTATTTGTGGTACGAACCGAATCACAGAGGAAATTCCCCATGCTAACACAAAAAATTATATATCTCCTTGCTGATCAGATTTAGAGAAAACATTATGTTCAGAGCATTTAAAGTACTAAATATCTTTTGATCAAATGTGTTTTATGATTTTCTACATTGATTGAGCGGTATCCTTTTGTCAAGCAGGCTCGCTGGCTGGAAGACACGATAACGGTCTTAAATCCTTAGGGCACTTTTTAGGACTTCGCACAATCTAAACTATTGTTAGATTGTAGCCGGAGAATGTATTAATTTCATAAAAAAAGATTAAATGATTTATTTCTATTTTGGGTCCTCTAACTGTTACTCACTTGGGAGTAACCAGATTCCACTACAGAATTTCCCAAGCAGCTTCCCAAGCGACTACCGACGTTCGGGCAAGTATTCCCTGGTAATGGCATTAGACATCCGTTTGATGGTAGCTAAAATGAGAAGGCGACTAGTTGGGAAACCTAAATGGCATCCTAACACCGATTCGTCTTAGGCCAGTAGCTAACTACTGTTACTGAAACTCGTTGACAGCCCCAACACTAGTATCGGATGCAGTGGCCTGATGAGTCGCTCATCTTAAATTGAAACTACCACGAAAATATTGAAGAAAATAATAAAGCGTACACACCCGAAACGTGGCTATCTTCTGGTCATAACACGAGGAATACGATTGATCATGTGGTAATAGACGGAAGACATGCTTCTAGTGTCATGGACGTGCGTATGATTCGTGGTGCTAATATTGACTCGGATCACCACGAGATTAAACAGAACGAAAAATTTCCGTAACCAGGCACAAAGGAAGCTTGACGTCACTATGTTACATACCCCTGAGACAGCCTACAGCCTACTCCAGCAAACTACCTCAACTACTACAACTAAACGCCCCTGATCCTGATGTTCCTGACGCACTGTGGCAACATATTGCGCATTCTATGACAACTGCTGCAAAAACCATACCATGCGAAAACTCATACAGGCTCTGATACGATGAAGAATGTCGCATGGTGTCTGAGGAAAGGGTGCTGCATACAAGGCAACGTTGCGGCCTATTATAACGCGTGCAGTTAGGGAAGAAGAAGGGAAGAGAGGCGAACCAACTCTTTAGGCGGAAGAAGCGGTTGTGGAAGGAGTGTCAGAGTAAGGAAATAGAAAGGTACAGGGATAGAAGTGAAGTCTGAAAATTCTACCAACAGATAAAAAGTACAGGGTATGGAACAGGGCTCCCCATTTGTAAGGACAGCGAGGGAAATCTGGTCACAGATACGCAGAATGTGCTGCAACTATGGAGACAACATATTTATAAGCTCTTAGTTCCGGATAGCAGCACGAGTGAGGAAATTACACCAATTATCAACGATGACATAAATTTCCCATCTCCCAGCCAAACAGAACAGAACAGCAGTACTGCGGTTGAAGAGCAAAAAAGCAGCGGGCGCTGATGGCTTGCCAGCAAAGCTGTTTAAAACTGGTGGCGATGAGCTGATAAACACCCTGCATCAGCTTCTAAATACTTGGCTCGTTTTCCTCGAGCGATGATTGGAATTTGAATATACTGTGTATTGTGTTTAAAAGAGGCCATCCAAGTGTATGTAAAAACTATCGCGGTATCAGACTTTTACCCATTGCCTATTAGGTCCTATCGACTGTGATATGTGAGAGAAAGAAGGCCGTTTCTAACTGCCCTGATTGGACCTTGACAGTGTGGCTTTAGACCTGGTAAATCAGTAAAGGTAGACAAAGATCTAAGCGTATCTTTTTACACCAAACGAGGATTTATGCAGGGCGACAGTCTGTCACGCGACTTCTTCAATATACTGTTGGTGATGATTATGAGGAGAGGTGCAGTTAACACGACTGGTACCATCTTTAATAAAAGTCATATGCTACTCGCATATGCAGATGGCATAGATATTATTGGGCGACAACTGCGAGATGTTATTGCAGCTTTCTCAATCATCGAGAAGGAAGCAGCGAAAATGGGTCTGGTGGTAAACGAGGACAAAACAAAGTTATTGGTTTCAACTAACAAAGAGTTTACCCATTTGGGACGCTGTGTGAACGTTGACAACTATAATTTTGAAGTGGTGGAAGAATTCATCTACCTCGGTTCCGCTGTAAACAAAAAGAATGTTGTCAGGGGAAAGAGAGTGGAGAGTATTGCTGGCTAACAGATGTTACTGTGGGTTAAGCAAGCGATTTAATGATAAAGCCCTCTCTCGACAAACAAAAATACGACTGTACAGACGTTGGTTCCATCTGTCTTCTAATATGGCGTAGAATCCTAGGATATGACGCAAGCAGATGAATCAGTACTGGCAGTTTTCGGGAGGTTAAACGCGTTAATATACAGCAATTGCGCTGGCTGGGTCATGTTGTGCGGATGGACCCAAGTTTTCGCGAATGAACTCAATGGACGGCGCAGAAGAGGGCGTCCGTTGGAAGGACCAGGCTTTTGAAGCCTGGCGTGACGAATTGGAGGAGAAAGACAGAAGATCGAAATGCTTGGAATTATATTCTACGGGCGGCGTATTATAGATAAGGATGTCTATTCCAGTCGACACCTAAGAAGAAAGGTGGCATAAGATTAAAAAAGTGACAGGGTTCTCACCATCCAAAATAAGTCTTGACAATAGGATTTACATTCGAAATATATATTGAAAGCGATCTTTCTGTATTAGTTAAGTTTATGGTGCCTATGGTATTAGGCATATTACTCTGTTTTGTTTACTTTAAGTTGAAAAATAAATAAAATCGAAAGACGTTTACGGACGGACCTTCTCCGAGCAAAGTGTTTTAAATCGGATTTTATTACATGTCATATCTGCAGAAGTTAAACTTAGTGATATTAAAAATATTATTTCCAAGTGTAATGTTTCTTGAAAACTTCATCGTAAATGATTTTGTTCATCTCTTCTTAGCCAGGGACTTAAGAGAACTTAAAAATGCAATTGTTATAACAATAATGGAGAACATAAGATAACAGAGGATAAAACTTACTGAATTAATAGGTAATCTTAAAGAATTGCGTAAGCAATCCTAACACAGGATTTTTAGCCAATTGAATTCATTTATTAGAGTTCGAGTTGTGGTCAGAGTGTTTGGCGTTAGTATACTTAAATTATGAGGATACATCACAAAATCGTTTTTGGTTTTAATGCAGAACATACAAAGAAAATTGCCCCAGATTCTCAACTTATGTTACGTTCCACAAAATATTAAGGCTTACCGAATGTTACGCTAATAGAATATATGGATTGTAAATTATAGGTGAAAAACAGATTTTGGTCAAATCCTGCATTACGTGCGGTAGATGACAGGAAGGACATGGTTAGTCCGAGCATTTTCACTTCCACCTGTATAGGCAGAGGAAACAAAGCAGTGAGAAAAGCAAAACAGAAATTTCATTAATATAACTTACATATGTGGTACCAAAATTAGCCAAGTTAATAAAGAAGACGCAAAAAAGTTCGGAAAAAGTTTCCTTTATTTTTCAACATAATCTCCTTTTCGCTCGATATACTTTCTTCCAGCGATATTCAATAGCTTCTATACCCTGTTTATGGTAAGAACTGCGAAACTCCTTAAAATAAACATCAAAGGTAGAATCCACCACTTTATTGTTTTTAAATCTCTTACCTCAGAGCCATTTTTTCAAGTATGGAAGTAGAAAATAGTCCGAGGCAGCTAGATCTTGCAAATAAGGCGCGTGATGAAGCAATTCCAACTTTAATTCATTAATTTTGGCCTTTGCAATAGTGGATGTATGAACTGCAGCACTGTCTTGATGAATCAATACTTCCTTTTTTGCCAAATGCGGTCTTTTTTCCATAGTTTCATCACCTAAACGGTGCAATAAATTATCAATTAATATTCGCCGTTGTCGGTTTTTCCGTTTTGAATACAATCAATAAAAATAATACCATGTGCATCCCAAAAAACAAAAAGACACCATGACCTTTCCGGAAAATGGAGCCGTCTTCGCCTTTTTGGACACGATTCTCCCATTTCAGTTCACTGCTTTGACTATTCCTTTGTCTCATGTGTGAAGTGATGGACCCATGTCTTATCCATGGTTATAAATCGGCACAAAAATTCGCTTTTATTGCGGTGAAACCTTGCCAAATACTCTACTGAAACATCTACACGACGCTATTTTTGCTCTATTGAAACAAGCGCGGCACCCATCTATCGCACAGCATCTTCAGATCTATGGTCAATATACGATGTATACAATTTTTTGAAATGTCTATCATTTCACCTAGTTCACACACCTTCAGCCGACGATTATCCAATACCATTTTGCAGATTTTCTTAACTATATCTGACGTGAAAACCTCAATTGGTCGACCACAACGGTGTTCGTCTTGCCAGTTCGTACGGTCTCGTCTAAACTCTGCTACCAAATATTTTACTATCGTAAACGAGGAAGCAGACTCCTCCAGGGAAAAACCTAGCTAGGCTTTAATATTGGTTGGACATAATGGTTGCTACTTTTCATTTCAAAATAATTGCCAATAACTGCCATCATCTATACGTTAGGTCGGCTAGTATTGGAACCGCCATATTATCTATAAATACTCTAAACTAAAGGTCAAGGAAAACCTTTCGCTTACAAATTATAGAAAGATCATTGAATTTTACAAGCCATCACTCCATAACTTTTTAAGTGTATTCCATTTTCACGAAAGTGCAATAACAAGATAATCACACAGTTTACATTTTAACAGCTATTGCCTTCCACACAGTGTTCTATTTTCGATTTTAATAAATTATTTGACTATACGAGGTATTTATAATTGAATCATTAGCCGAAGGAATGAAAGTATATATTATGTAATTTAGAGACCGTCATTAAAATGAAATTAAATTCCAAAATTTTTTGATATTTTGATTTGTTTATGTTATTGGAGTCTAAATCAAGAATATACTAAGCTTTTATTCTGATTCCGACAAACGAACAAAAAATGTATTGAATTTTGTTTCTGCTTCATACATCCAAAACGAAATTATTGTACAAACAATTTTGATTTTGATTCTTACGTGTGAGACGAAATTAGAAACAATTTTGATTCCGATTCAATTTATGAAACGTTTTTTTTTTTATTTGTTTTGAAATTTGTAATTCATAAAACCACAATATTTTTCAGTAGCAGTGACAATTTCTGAGAGCCTGGTATCGCAAAGTCAGAAAATATATTAAACTGTCACAGTTTGTCGGCAGGCCTCAGACTAAGAAACTAAACGACATAATACAGTATTTTCGTTTCAGCTGTTCGAATCAAAATATACGTTTCATTATGTTGAGATAAGAGAAACAAAATCAATGTAAATTTCTGTTTTCGTTTCGCGAAAAAACGGATGAATGTATGAATTAAGTTATTGTTTGGACTATGAATCAGAAACAAAACTCTAATTTATTTCAAATTAGCTTATAATATCGAAACCGAAACAAAACTAAACTTTCGTGAAAGTCCCTGATATAATTTGATACCGCAAAAATTTAACTCTCAATAGGTAGCGTCTAATGTTTGAAGCATTCTTTGGCCAGACTTTTTAAGTTGTTTATCCGATGCTCGACTGTTTAGTTGACTAACTGCCAGGCTGGTAGATACAAAACTGCTGCAAATATATGTGAGACTTCTTAAAACTTGGTACAACGTAATATTAGGCAATGTTTCAACTGAGGCAGGAAATGGGCTGTATCATCTCATCGTTTCTAGTATCTCCCGTGTGACTCCTCATCCGTAACATCTACTTGAATACATTTTTGTCCACTGCATTGTTTTATAATGTTCAGCTCACTTTTTCGCCTATGTATAATTTGAAATTGAGGTGCTCTATTCACTGAAAATTATTGTTAAAATTTGAATCACGGCTGTCCACGGGCGGTATTAAACCCTACAATTTTGTTTTCATCATGAATTTTAAAGCATCCGCATCCATGGAAGTTTTACTGCAATCTGTTTTAGAACTGCAAATATATAAGTACGCCAAGTCCCCTCTGGCACCTTTTATATCAAAATCATATTTTCGCCCATAATTTAGCACTGATACAAGTATACCAGCGGCAGTGAGGAACTCTTCATACATATGATCTTAACCATAATGCATTGTTGTTGTTAAACTTTTACACATCATTTGATACAGCACAAATAGAGCGCCCAGAGGGGAACGTTTAAAAAACGTGTTTCATGGCTGTCTGGCTGGCGACCGGCTTGTAGACATGATACCAATGTAGGGTCCTGGAACGAAAACGGAGGGCGTAGCCACGTTGTTTCCTGTACCTCGCATACCAATTTGCAGGGATTTCGAAATTTGATCATTCCTTTGGATTTTCTAATTATTATCCTTGCAGTGGCCAGATGCTTGGCCATGTAAACGTGTATCACCGATCCACGCCCCTTTCCACAGATGCAACCTATATATTCACAGCTTATACCTTTGAAGCTGTTGTACTAAATTCAGGCAAATCTGTTACGCATAATGCGTTTGGAGAACTGAGTACTTTTTAATAACAACTTGCTAATTTGCCACTGCACTTCAGGCACTAATAAATCTTTTGCACCATCGCAAAAAGATGTTGAGTGAAAGTGCATGTAGGTTACTCCACTTGAGTAAAATTTTGTTGTACTCGTTATCATTATTTTAGAAATATCCACACGTATCCGCTATAACTGAAGCTGTAAGAGATGAGAAGAGGAGAGATGTGGTGATTTTTCCGCTGCTAAGACTTGCTATGATTGAAACCGAGCGAAAATTATGTTATTCTAATAAAATATTTATCTTTGTATATAGATTATTAACCGATATGTAAAATATCCTTGAATTGACGTAGGTTAAGGTTACATAGGTATCAATGTTTCAAATTTTCGGTAAGTTTTCATTCGAACAATGGTGGTATATACCATTTGACCAAATGTGTTTCACGACTTTTTTGAACCGATTAAACGTTGCCCGTCTGTCTTAACGGCTGGATGGCAAAAACGATAACGGTGGCGAATATCTATTAAACTTATCACAACTTGGCACAACCTACTATTTCGCTTGACTCTTAGCCGGGCATTGTAAGTAGGTTAAATAGGCTCATATTGACCCAATACTTCTGGTGAATATTGACAAAATTTCCCAAATTCAGCCTTTTCCCTGTAATTCTACATTCGTAGAAAGGAGTAAATTATATTTTTATTTATTGCAATCGGCCGATTAATCATGCCCGTTTTGTCGCCTCCCATACAAATGTTTCATTTAAACCATAGATTACATTAGATTCATATCTCTTATATGGTTAAATTAAACTTAGTTAAGCTTGACACACATTGAGCGTTTGCCTAAGTTTGGTCTCACAATGAAAATGGCCTGCATTGTCACAAATTGAGCAATTTCCCGATTTTAATTTGTCATTTGTAATTTCTAATCGGCAGTTTGCAGTAAACTACGTTTGTGTTTAGTGCTCGTATATTGGCCTGTTATTCTCTGCAAGTCTTGAGAAAAACTGACCAAATAAATTATCAATGCAAAATACCGATTCTGCCCATATATAGGGTGACGCATAAGTAACGCTAAATATGATCAGTGAATAAATTTTTTGTTTAAGTTTTTTTCGTCTCTTTACAGAATTAACTATATAATAATTGGGAAATTTATGTTGGAAAGGCTCAGCACAGAATAAAGAACCAAAGTTGTTCACTTTTACTTTGAATGTCAGCATTCGATTTTTCCGATCTTATCGAAATTTCTTTCATGTTCGAAATGCTCCTAGCGCTCCAACAATGTACCTATTGGTTCAGCGTTTTCGGCAACAAGGAGCTGTCTGTGATCTTCCGCGTGCTGGAAGACCTCGTGCAGTTTGAAATGAAGTGACCATTGCTCGAGTGCAAGCAAGAATTGAACTTTCACCAGGCGACGTTGTCAGCAGTTAGAGATATCTAAACGGTCTTTGCAAAGAATATTACATATATTATATCTTTTCCCATGTAAGATGTAATTGGTTCACGAGTTGAAACCAAATGATGCACAAGAACTCATTCAATATAGTCGCCCTTAACGTTACTTATGCACCACCCTTTATATTAAGAGCAACTTGGAATGAATATGGGCATTGCATACGTTTTCTAGTACGTCCCAGAAAAAAATTGATCAATTTATCGAAACCTTATATTTTCACTTTGAGTCCTAACCTGCAGATTGAAGCTACTTACATTTCTGCCAATCGTATTACATTATAAACATTATATATAATGCTGGTAAGTACCGTGGAAATTACTAGACCAGATTTGTATATTCCTCTTCCTTGTATATTCCCTCAATTACACCAAATTCCATAAAATTTAGCACACATAGCGCATTCGGCAACCTTAGTTCTGTGAATGGAAATGCTCCGATTTGCTGATTTGGCAAAAATTTTTCCTCTTCTTGAAACAGCTTCCAAAGCGCGGAACTTTGGACAGTTATGATTTTACATCTTTGACTGCGATTTATGTATTTTTATTTATAGAATCTAGAGATACACTACGACCCTTCTGGCGCTTCACACATTTTTATACCAATGCAACATGATTTGGGGTGAAGACATATGTAAGCCGCTTAGTCTTACTGAATTTGTTACACTGGTTTTGATTATTGTTCTTTGTTCTGCAATTCTTTCTATGAAATCTATTCAAACATTATTGAAAAATTTGAAAACTTAGTTTGCAAATTTGTTAAAAAAAAGAAATCAATGTAGTAACTCACATGTGAAGGTACGTGAAAATTGTTAGAAAAACATTTTTTATTTCAAAGAAAGAATGAATATTGAACGGAATAGGCTGACTTTTTTCATTTTGTGATCTCCATGCGTTTCGCTTAGATTATTTACACTATGAAAATTATCACAAACGATAATGAGCCAATCTCAAGATATTTAAAACTATCTATTATATAAAAATCTTAATTAGACTTGCACTTAGAAACACATGGTTTTTCATTAAACTTTTTTAATAAAATGCTTCAGGGAAAAATAATTTCGTTGCTAATACGAAAGATGTGTGTCAGCAGACTGAATATATACATATTTACATAAAATTTAACTTAATTTTGGGAAATTATCATACATACCTATCATATTTGACAACCGTCCCTTTAAATTACGCTGGTAACAATTTCTACAAAAAGTCCTTGGAATGTGTAAAATTGAGTGCCTTAATTGTCTCCTCATTCAATAAATTGAATAAGCAAACTACCTCATACGGTAAACGTAAAAAACAACCATGCCTACAACGGTAAGCAATTAAAGCAACAATGTGTGAAATTAAAATACATTAAACGAATTCAAAACCATTTGTATTTATTATACATAGGCTTTCATTTTAATTTAGAAAATGTATGTAACTTAAGCGTGTCTCCCTGACAGCGAAACAAATCTGCTGACAGTTATTGAATATTCCTTTAAATGCTAAGACATCAAACACACATTGTATGAGACAAAAAAAGTTTTCAAATCTATTTTCGGATGAACAAAAGTTGCCTATATGATCTTTATATGTACAATTGTCATTTCAACGAACAACAAATGAATCAGTGAACTGAATTATACATTCACCCAATGTCCTTTTGCGTTAGCGTAAAAATGTGAGGGGTGCCAGGAGGTCGTTCAGTATTTATTAAAAATACTCTGAATTAAAGCACAATGAAAGAAGTGACTTTATAAATATCTGAAGTTCACCGTCTATAAATTATGTGACCTCAGACTTTGCTAAAGCGGCCTTTTTATATGTGTGTTAACCTGAAGGGGTTGGCAGTGCGGACCACTTTGTAAATTTAAATTTACTAAATTTGTGATGTTGGATTACAATAAATTTATCGCAACTGGAAGAAAGGCATTTATATAAACTGTATGGCAGTTAAAACAGAGGGCATCGTTTTCCGTACTGGCTTATTTTGATATGAACATCAGGATGGCATTTGCCAACCAATAACCAATATTATTACGAAAACACATCAGAAAATAATCTAAAAAAAACTCTCAGACATGTTGAATGAAATGTATGAATCTAGAAATTTATGAATTAAATGAAATAATTTGTGAGGGAAGCCTCAGAAAGATTTTCGCTGTTTTTGTCGACATTTTCACATTTCAGCATGTCTAAGATTTATGGGAATTGCCAGAAAGAGTTTGATTAACCGTTCGATTTTTCTCTTGTTTTACCAGGCTTTATAAAGCAAAACAATAAATAAAAATTTACTAATTATGCGCATATATTTATTATTACTTTGATTTATGAAATACTCAAGCAACTGAAAAACTGTATTATATGTACATATTTATAGACATATATTATTTAATTTATTGGTATAATAACAAGTTCATGGCATTAATGAAATAGAAAACTAAGAAAATTGGCGCTATCATCCCACTTTTCCCACTCTTGTGTTTAATGTGTGTTTATTTTGTATAATTTGCTTTACTGCTTCATAATATACACCACACTACACATTATTGACAAGTTTAACAGTTTAACTTGAATTTGATTTCAGTTAGTTTAATAAGTTCATTTATAATACGTCAGGTTCCCCAATTTACAAATGCACGATTTCACGTATAAATGGAGTCAGTAGTTTGAAAAAAAAAATTATTTTGGTAAAACATATGTCTTAAGTTTCAAGGCGCCACGTTGTTTAATAAACGATCTCAGTGAATTTGTAAACATGGAAAAATTGGTCACCGTTATGTAATTTAATATCTCCATTTGAAAGGTCTTAATCCAACCAACATTTACACCGAGCTAGATTATAATCTGGGTTAGTCTGCTTCTTTGTTTATTACTGTAAAGTCTTGGGTTGCAGAGTCCACGCCAGAGTTCACGCCAGACACGGTTAAGAAAATCCATAAAATGTGTTGAATGATTGTCGGCTGAAGGTGCGTGAGCTATCTGAAATGTATTTGAAAGCGTTTCTAAAAATGATCTACGTCGTATATTAACCGGCTATCTGAAGATAAGAAAGCTTTGCTACGAAATTGGTGCCGCGTTTGCTTTTAATAGAGCACTAATGTCGACTTTTTGCTTTGATTTATAACCATCGCTGAGACATGGGTTCACCACTTCGCATCTGAGAAAAAGGAACAGTTGAAGCAGTGGACCGTGGATCGTGTTTAAAAAAGGTTCCATCTGGTGGTCATGGTGCTTGTTTTTTTGGGATGAGCATGGGATCATTTTTAATGATTATCTTCAGAAAGGAAAACCCACCAACGGCGAATATGATGCTAATTTATTGGGGCTTTTAGGTGATGAAATTATAGGGAGAAGGCCACATTTGGCGAAAAAGAACATGTTGGTTCATCAAGACAATGCTCCACTTCACACATCCACAATTAATGAATTAAAGTTTGAATTACTTCATCACGCATCTTACTTGCCAGATTTAGCTTCTTCGAACTATTTTCTGTTTCTAAAATTGAAAAGCGGCTGGTTGGTAAAATATTTGCCAACAGTGAAGAGGTGGAATCTGCTTTTGATGACTATTTCAAAGAATTTCACAGTTCTTAATGTACCCTAACGGACGTAGCGTTACAATTACAATTTAATACAATTGACAAAAGTTTGATTTCTTATAGCAAGCATAAGAAGAAGCCTAATAATACGATCCGTTTTTATTCTCAGAACTTTACTTTCCCAACACGGCGTATGTTCCAAATTACCAGAGGAGGCGTGTTTATTTAGTCAACTTTCCTGAAGTTTTGCAAGGAATTATAAGCCAACAAGATGAACGAGAATTTAAGCTGGTAGAGTCTACAAATTAGAAATTACAGACAAAAAAAAACTAAATCGCAGAAAAGCAGTAAATTTGTATGAGAGGTACCAAAAAGGGCGTTTCAATACGTTCAGTTTTCCAAATTTAACGAAATTATTTGCAACTAACTAGAAAATTTGGGACAAAAAATATGTGGGCTAAATGGGTTAAAAGAGACATGGTTAATTAGCAGCTATTCTTAAATTACATAAAAGCATTATAAGCTAATACAATTGCGAACAATTGAAGTTACTGCAGTCTGCATATATGGAGTTACAAGGAAAAATTGAATGTAGGAAAATCAGTTAATTTGTATGGAAAGTGCCAGAATGAGTGTGTGGATGTAGCCCAATTACAATACCCGGCTACAATCTACCATAAGATTGCCGTAAAGATTTACGGCACACATTTGGTCCCACGATATTTGGTATTTTAAGCGCTTCCTTCTGGATGTTACATTTTTGTCGTATCAAATTATATATACCTTCATTCTTCCGGGTGGAGATAAAAAAACCTAAAGTTGGCCAAGTGTACTTAAAATTATACTTTTGGTATTTATATAGCATTCATTGTCTCAGTAACCCAAATTGCAAATTTCCCACAGGCAACACCATTGTCTGTTGTTAATGTATTATTTAAATACCCTCTTTGAGTTATTGTTTTTAAGATGCCGCATAATGTGCTCCGTAACGAATTCCCTTTATTGTCAATTGACAATTTCCGCTACGTTTATGACGGCACAATCTCAAACGTTAAACCCTTCTCTTTACACAAATATTTCAGCAATTTAGCAAGACAAAATATTTGTGTCAAACAATTTCCATATAATATAACGGTCTGCACCATACAATTTCAAATTATCACCAAACAATAAGCGATTTATGAATGAAGAAAATATTTATATTATAATGGAGGGGACAAATGGTGGTTAGTTCTTTATAAAACGAAAGACTGACAGTTACGGAAGAAAATGTATTGAGTGTGAGGCATAAACCGACTTGGATGGTCACTGTATACAAATTGTAGGAAGCTGAAATACGTACTTACTGCACATATTATTTCATTTCATCGCATATTAGTATAGGTATATATAAAGGGTGGCGGCGCATAAGTAGCATTAACGACCACTATATTAAATGCGTTCTTATGCATCATTTGGTTTTAACTCGTGAACCAAATGCATCATGTATGGGAAAAGATGTAACATAATATGTAAAATTCTTTGCAAAGACCGTCTAGACATTTCTAACTGCTGAGAACGTCGCCTGGTGAAAGTTTCGGCGTTTTGCTCAATACTTGCTTGCACTCGAGCAATGGTCACTTCATTTCGAACTGCACGAGGTCTTCCTGCACGCGGAAGATCACAGACAGCCCCTTGTTGTCCAACACGCTGAACCAATAGGTAAATTGTTCGAGCGCTAGGAGCATTTCGAATATGAAAGAAATTTCGATATGATCGGAATAATCGAATGCTGACGTTCAACGTAAAATTGAACAACTTTGGTTCTTTGTTTTGTGCTGAGCCTTTTCATCATAAATTCCCCAAGTATTGTTTCGTTTATTCTTTAAAGAGACGAAAAAAAAGACTTAAACAAAAAATGTATTCACGCTATATAATTCCTAATGTAAAGGAATGTACACATACACATTCAAAATTTCACTAATCCAGTACATATTTTATAGTCAAGTTTATGATTCACCGATATAGTTTTTACAGTGACAGCGAGAAGCTTAACAGAATCCAATGACTGTAAATCTCACAGCTATGCTGGATCGTTTTTTAAAGAAATAAAACGGCTAATTTTTCGCTAAATTTTCACCTCGTAAAAATTTAGTAACAAATGCGCAGATATGGATCAATTTTAGATATCGAATTCTACGAGGTAGTATATGTATTCTTTGTTATTATTAGAGGGAGACAGAAAAATATCACCAAACAACATATTCTATCACAACCGAAAAACGAAAAAGAATTTATTGTGAATTAATCTACATGTTAATAGCTTAGTTAATAGCTTATAAGTACCTGCAGAATTTCTAAACTCTTTAATCAATCAAGGTTTTGATGTATTAAAAGTGGTTTCTTATAAATATGTACCTTAAAATCGTAGCTACTACTTGTTTCAACGGCATTTCAGACCTTCATCTCTGGCGCCACACAGTTCTTCGATTAACTCTACTCGTTTATTTTCTAAGGTAAATAAATTACAAAGCTTTTACTCATTTGTAACACCATACAAGCTAATGTGGTTGATGAATATTAAGGAATTCAGACACCTTTAAATTCATACGAACTGTTATTCGCTTGAAAATAACTGACTTTCATTATATATTAAATCTATAAGTAGAAATCGGCTTTAGCTGATTGGATAACCGTTCCCTTTTATCCAAATCCCATGTGGAACATTTTTGGAATGTATTTTATGATAACTTATACATTTGCTGTTTTGACATCCAACTCTATGGCCAGACCAATCAACTTTTGACCAATAGCTATATTATAAACTGTTCAGTTATTATTATGACAGGTCTACTATCCTATTCTTCTCATTATTAACAATTAAGTCTATAACCAAATCAGTACAAAAATTCTTATTAGGTAAATCGGAGCATGGAGTAAATAGAGCACTGATTTTCTACCATCATTGGACAACTTGTATCTTAGAAGACATGGCGATACTGACCACTTTTATTCGTAGAGGTAAGTTTATTAAATGCCTTTTTAGAACTTAGTGGAACCGTATGTAAGATAGGGGACTAGGAACATGTGGGTTAGATTAGTCAATTTCAATTGGACTTACCAGACGAGGCTTTCCTATCCAGTCGATTTTTAAAAAATTTTTCAAGCGTCGTAATGCCATATTTGCGACAAAAATACAAGCAATTGCAGCATAAGAGGAAAAAACTTAAAATTCGTTCAATCGTTCAAATTGTATGGGTGGTATTTGAAGGGGTATTGTTATGCCCTCCATTTTCATTCTCCAAAATAAGTATTGTAATACAATTGTTTGAAATATACAATTGATTGAAATATGTAAATGGAAGAATAAGTGCAATCGATTTTTGTCAATTTTGGCAGATATTTAGAAATCAATACAATGGACACAATCTCATACAACGGCAGTCTACTAACTAAATATTGCATTTTGGAAAAAGACCACAATTTTTGTGGAAAACGCTAGAAGTATTCTTTCTGGCTAATGTAACAATTTGACTAAATTTATTACAACAAGATAAAACGAAGGGCACTGTTTCATCTTGTGCTAATGAAGATAAAAACATCTTTCCAACGGGTATCCAACAGTCTTACAGTAAGGATGGCCTTAAAATTATCAACCGAACTTAAGATGGCGTAACTTAAATCTTTAGCTAGACTCATTATAAGCGGAATGACCAGTGTTTTTATATCTCAACTGGGCTAATTAAGAATCAAGCACTGGAAATAAAAAACCATCCTATTTGTATGTACTTTTGAATATTTATCAAATGGACAATTGTGTATCGAATATGTGAGTTAGATTAGTAGAAATACTATGTAATACATGATCCTTGTCTGAACTTTAAATGCTGTAAAAAAATATGTAAAACATAAAAACAAATCTTTACCAACGTGATTCGATTTTATTTTTTTATTCTCTAGCACCCCTAAATATAGCTGCCAAAATGTTAATTCGTACGTTTTCCATCTCTTGATAGTTATTTCTATCGCTGGAGAGCACTACTATACATATACCTATAGTATTCGTGTCGAAAACCCCTTATAAGGACACCGAATTTGTTAGAATATTAAAAATTGTAAGAATCTATTAAACCCAAGTATTTCCATCTTATATCCGATACTACCTCTTTCAAATATAGGGTGCATCATACTATTTTATAAGTTACACGAAACGTGTTCAAAGACATGCTCAAAATAGTAAATTAGATGATGAGCAAAGATATTAATATTATATTCTATCAAAATAACAAAGAAGAAAGACATAAACGGAGTTTTTCTAATGGATTGGTGATGGCCGCTCTGACACTCTGGTTAATGGATGAGTGATTCCCGGTGTAGCTGTAATTGACAAGAAAGCGAAGTGCACTTTTGATGATGATATGATTATAAGCTATGCAAAATCATATCTATCTACTTCGGTAAAGGTCAATTTATGTTGTTGTCAATGTTCTTCTCCGATTGTGAGTAAATCGGACAATGGGATGTGAATGAAAACGGAGATGGAAATTCAGTTTGCGTAGCTAATATTGCCGCCTCAATTGCTAGATTTTGGATTTTTAGACACCGGTGGCAAATTATATAGCAGAATTCATTTTTGGATAAATGCGTTGAATTAAATAATTTATCGCTTCAATACAGCGGAGGAAGAATGCTTCCAATAATTTAGGGGATTTTTGCATTTTGCAAACACTTTATATTGATTCACAATAATAAAAAGCGTTCCAACAAAGCTACGAGGCAAGAACTGTGAGGACAACACAAATTAAAGCAAAAAAGTACGCACATAATTAATCTTCTAAACCATTGCAGGCATTTCAGTCAGGCAGATTGGCTTACACATACATTCGCTCTATGTCCTGTTGGAATTAATGCGCAATAAAAGAAACAATTAAATGAAAGTTATGATTCTAGGCTTATATGGAGCAAGTTATATAATTGGTAAGGGGGTTACCAGAAAGGGTTGAGGTTTCCGAATATTTTTTTCTGATTTTACCAAAGTGTACATATAACATTATACAACCGACAAATATTAAGTTACAGCGGAGTACGAATGAGGGATTGCAAGGAAAATTAAATTTCCATAAATCGGCATTTACATATATAAGAGTTACCAAAAGAGGTATAGAAATTCCTTCGATTTTCACTCCCAGAATTTAGTTCATTAAACGAAAATGAATTGAATAAATGATATGAAGGTTTGAATAATCGGGAAATCAATTATAATGAAGCACAGTGACCGACCTAAGTGCCGTGGTCAGGACATGCGATTATCGCTCGCATGATTTTCGCATTATTTTTCTGTTATGTTGGTACACATTATACATATATGTTGACAATATCAGCCATTTTGGATTATCAGTTTGTTTTTGACAGTTGAAAGGTTAGTCGAACTTTGGTGTGCTCTTCAATTTTTTACTATGCGAAAAAATGGATCAAAGAAACTGAAATTTTGTCTACAAAATTAAATGTGCAAGGACATTTAAAATGTTGACCGTGACGTTTGGCGAGTCTACTATGAGCAGAACACAAGTTCAATTGTGGTATAACCGGTTTAAGGAAGGCCGAGAAGATGTCAATGACGATGCTCGTCCTGGTCGCTCGAGCACGTCAACAACCGATGAAAACATTGAAGCAGTGAAGAAAATGATTTTGTATAATCGTCGAATCACTATTAGAGAGGTTGCTGATGATGTTGGCTTATCGTTCGGCTCATGCCAAGAAATTTTTACGGATGTTTTAGGCATGAAACGTGCGGCAGCGAAGATTGTTCCGAAATTGCTAAATTTTGAGCAAAAACAACGTCGCATGGACATCGCTCAGGAGTTGTTTAACATCGTCAACTACGATCCAGCTTTCCTCAGAAAGGTCATAACTGGTGACGAATCATGGGTGTGTGGCTATGACATTGAAACGAAAGCCAAATCATTCCAATGGAAGCGCCCAGAGTAGCCAATAGTGAACAAATCACGTCAAGTTCGGTCAAATGTGATGGTTTTGCTCACTGTTTTCTCCAATTGCAATGGCGTGGTGCATCATGAATTCTTGCCACAAGGTCGTACGGCTAATAAGAAATACTAGCTTGAAGGTATGCGTCTTTTGCGCGAAGCAATTCGTCAGAAACGCACAGAATTGTGGAAAAACCAATCATGTATTTTGCACCATGATAACACACCAGCTCACACTTCGATGGTTGCGCGTGATTTTTTGGTCAAAAACAAAACCGCAATCATGAAGACACCGATGAAAGAAAAGAGTTCTGCTACGATTGAGGAGATAAAAGAAAAATCGAAACTGGAGATACCAAAAAGCGCATTTCAGAAGTGTTTCGAGGATTGGAAAAAAACGCTGGCATAAGTGTATTATATATGAGGCGGATTACTTTAAAGGGGACAAGATAGTTATTAAGGAATAAGTAAATACTTTTTGAAAAAATTGAAAATAACGGCTATTTTTTGATCACACCTCGTATATGCGCTTCCTTCTGGACGTTACATTTTAGCCGTATCAAATAATATACGCATACATTTCTTCAGGCGAAGATTTAAGCCTAGGTACATGCAAATAATAAGAATAACACTGAAGGTATATTTGCGCTTAGAAAAATGTGTATAATTATCAAGTTCGATTGATTTTACCTATTCAGAAATTGATCATTTTCATTTTGAATAATTGTAAGAGAAGAAGCCGTTTTTGGTAGGCACAATGGAATTTATCCTTATAGTTGCGTATACAAGTGTCA
Organism: Philornis downsi; assembly: GCA_019455685.1. Classification (NCBI taxonomy): domain Eukaryota; kingdom Metazoa; phylum Arthropoda; class Insecta; order Diptera; family Muscidae; genus Philornis; species Philornis downsi. Next base: position 1,967,486 of record JAHXMU010026532.1, read on the forward strand.
GTCTGGTTGAGCAACATGTTGTTATAAACCCTAAAATATATTAACGATTTGGAGATTCCTTAATACTATACAGTGGTCGGCACTCGAAGTGTTACCAATTAAAAATACTGTAAAATCATTTCAAATTTTAAGAAAAATATGTTATTGTCCGATGTTGCTACTCTTAGAGAACATGGCCCGATGGTATATTATCCTATTCTCGGTGAAGAATAACTTTCAAGGCGCCGACAGACTTACATTTTTTAGTTGATACTTTGGATGCTTTGATACAATATTAAAAGAATCATGTGGAAATATGGTGACCATTGTTATTAAGAAATGAAACTGGGAACTTGTTTTTTACAAAAAACGTTGGATTTCACGGGATTTCGTCGAGTGTTCTTGAAACGTCCAATGGTTTGTACCGAACTGCTTAGGTGCCTAGGGTAGTAAATTATCATTTAACACATTTTCATGATAGATTTGTTGATTTAACTTTACGCCATGTTTAATGAAAACGAGTGACGAGGGTTTCGTAGTTATCAAATCTATATTGTTTTAGTAATCAGCGTGTTTTAGTAACCTGCTAATGGCAGCTCAGTCATTTTTTGACAAGCATCAGTCTATTATGTTGTTTTCAAGCCCACGAAATGGAATTTAACGCAACATCGTTATTGCTCCGAAATTGACTGGAAATCGCTACCAGTCATTGTTAATGAGCTACGACATTTACGTGTAAATAAAATGTTGAAAAGTAAGCGCCAGCATCGGTGATGGTTTAAGCCTTCGCAACATCGAGAGTTTACCCGCGTGTATTCAAAATCAAGCGATCTATGCTAAGATGAATTGTTTACTAAGAAAGTTTCAAGTTGACATAGGACATTGTAAAGGGTGATTCAACGCTCAAATTCGCATCATATATTAAAATTCTTTATTGAAATCGATAAATTGGTCTTTGCCATTTAATTTTTAAAGATAATTTCATGTAAATGTTGTCCGCGGCTCCGTCTCAAAATTTTCATTCGGAACGTCAAACTTTTCGTCACTTTTACGAGCAGTTAGGCCCGTATACTGCGAATAAAGCGTGTTATGTTATCCTGTAAGGCTTCAATAGTGTTCGGCTTATCCACATAGACTAACGGCTTGACATAACCCCACAAGAAATAATCAAGAGGCCTTAAATCGCAAGATCTTGGGGGCCAACTCACAGGGCCAAATCGAAAGATAAGCTGCTCACTAAAACTAGCGCATTTTTATTGAGCATTTGTAAGGCCTATTTGCCAAAAATTAGACGTTGTAGTAGCTCATTCGGCTTTAATTTTTGCGAGAGTTGAATTTTATAGGCGTTCAATCCCAAATCGACGTGTACAATTTTCCTTGTGGTTGAGTAACACATGCCCAATCGCTGAGAACGGCGACGAATTGACATTTTACGATCATCATTAACACTGGTCGCTACGGCTGCAATATTTTCTTCGGTGCAAAATTTGGAGATAACAGCACGAATTGTTGATTCAGCAGGTCGATTATGACGACCATGAAATGGTCGTATTAGACGATATACATATACATTTGTTACAGAGCACGAATTTTGATAATAAATTTCAACGATTTGCAATTGCTGCTCGTTTGTTAGTTTTTCCGTAATGAAATGGTAGGGTATACTGTACACTTTTCACTTTGACAGATGACGTTTGGACGCCATTACCAACCAGTGTTGACAACCTGAAAAACTTAAATCTTTAAAAATCACCCAGTATTAAACTTTCAAAAATACTTTATCGTAGTTAACATAGAGCTCAGTTTTGGTTGCAGGTGAGCACAGTTTAAATAAAAATTTATCAATTTAATGATATATCGTCAAATCTCGGTATTTGCCTTATTCTAATAGTGCGTAGTGTATTTGGAGACACCAATTTGCTGAGCTGGGTGTCGAATTGAGGTGGACGGAGTTTGAGCGACATCATCATTTACAGCTGCGACATTTTCGGTCGATCGATCTGGTCAAAGGCGCGCTGTTGTCTTTACATCACTAACAGACCCAGTTTTGGCAAATTTATCCCTTAATCTCTTTACAGTAGACTCTTTTGGAGCATTATTGTGACCCCAAATTGATCGCAATTTGCGAACTGTAGCCGCAAAACTTTCACCATTTTGGTAAAATAATTTCGCAATGAGAATGCGTTGCTAATTCGTGTAACGCTCCATTTTTACTAACCTCGTACCTTCTACTAGCAAACAATAACAATTGTTCAAATGTCAAACAATGACACTTCGAATGGCGCCATATATAAATCTTGCGATCTTGTGTGGACACCCTTTAGTTAATAATTTTCTTTTTATTATAACCCAGTTCTGATAAAAATCGTAATCCACTGGTTAACATTTAACAACCGTTCATAGAACGTTGTTTTCTTCTTTTTGTAGAAGGCATGGAAGACCGATATGTAAGTAATTCTGCACTAAAAAAGCTGATTTCTTTGTTCCCGGATCAGTTAAAGAATGCCAGATGTTCCTAATCATATATGAATCCTATTTGCATTGGTCCCTAAAATTTTATTCTTATAAAATTAGTAAACAGGTTAGAGCTGATACGTGGTTATTAGCTGAATGTTCATTTAACCGAGTTTTGCAGAAAATGGGGTCTCGTGTTAATCAGAAAAAAACATATTTTCTGGAAATCCAGCTTTCAGTTATTAGACTAGCACAGAAATCGGATAAATCAGTTTTGTTCTGATTTTCGCTGTCATGAAATTGCGTTCAGTAAACTTAAGATATTAATTATCGTCACAGTTTGAACTACCGTTCAGATTTGTGAGAAAATTCGGACTTGTGGATTAAAGAAAACAAAAATATTGCGGTGATGGTGTGATGTGGTAGAGAATTTCAATAATTTTTCTGAGTTCAAATACTACGTTTTTAAAAAAGCAGGCATTTGGTTTGACCAAAAAGACTGTGTGAATATTCTAGCTATTGCTATTGGTATTATTTGTTTAAGGGCCTGACGTTATGTTTTAAAGTCCAATAAGAGTCAATGTCATTTTCTTCATTAATAACGTAAAAACGAGCATACTCCCTGAATTCCACTACCGAAACTTTTACATACAATACGTTCTAAACTTTGTTTAACAAGGCAAAAGTTTAATTAATCTGTAAAGAATCTTTACGTTCTCAATAAACAATAAACAATTTTATAACTATTTCAGTGTCCACGACTGTATAAATATAAATAACCATAAAAATCAGTGAACTACAACAAAGATAATAATACCTTCATCATAGTCATTGGCTTAGGGAGATATTTATGGCAACACCAACATTATTTACTACACTCGAAACTGAGAAAAGAAGTAAATAAAACTGTTGACCCAGCGACAAGAACGGCTATTTGCGTTTCAGTCATAAACGGGTTATGATCAACGTAAAAGTGAATTGAGTTTAGAATTTTTTAGGCAAAAAGTAAAATCGGAAAAGTTATGAATATTTCGAACCTTTGTAATCCTATGTCAAACCCGGCAAAAGAGTTAGTACAATGATTAGAAAACTTGATATTGTCTACGTGTTTTTAGTAACTATACAACTATTGATTAAAATAACGACATGGGCTGCGGTAAATACAAACTGGCGTAATGAATTGTTGGGAGCGAGGCAAACGACTTCTTCAGCTTTGGTCGAAGACGATGGCTTTGATGGGTGGCAACCCATAGTTCAGCCACAAAATTGGTTAATAACAACTTCCGCTAGTCTTCCATTATCGTTACCTTCGTCACACCTTGGTGGAAGCGAAAGGATTTCACTAATGTTTGAACGACAGCAACAACAGCACCAGCAGTACCCACTGGGTCGATTTTATGCCTACAGCCATCAAAACGGCAATTATACAAAGAAACAAAATCCACCATTACCCTTTCATTCGCAATCGAAATTGGATCACGCAGTACAATCAACATCAAATGTCAAATTAAAGGCATCAAACATAGATGCCAATCCCAAAGCCAATCACAATCACGAAAATTATCGTCCCCTAAAGGTTAAGAAACATTATCTATTAGGACAACGACCATATACTCAAATTGGCGAAGAAACCATTCTCACTAAACAAGCTGAATCTCGTATTGATTCCAATAAAAATGCAAATCGTAGGAGCCAAGATAATACAATATCACCAGCAATGATTAACAGCCGCCTTAATCATATCCCCATTTCGACTACAACAAAATATTCGTTTGCCGTAGCTGATGCAAATTTAATAGATTCGCCATCAGCAGCAATATCTTCTAATAAGATTAACGACGATAATATTAACGAAATGCTGCAGCCATTCCACGCAGCTTTGAATAAAATGAAGCAATTTTGTGATATGCTGAGGGATATAATGACGGATGATAGGGACGATGACTCTGCCACTGCCGATGTCAGTCACAAAGATTTAAGTAATAAACGTAAGTGTGAAAATGGAAAAGGTCAATACAAGTTGGTGCCAGATAATTACTCTGAATTCCATAGGAAAATGTTTTCTAAATGGTTGCCAGAGATCATAAAGTGTCAGTTTTCCAGAAAAAAGTCAAATGTATTTTTAATGTCAGAAATTTTTTAATCAAATTTGCTGTTATGTCATTACAGCATAAGGTGTAAGATATGCCAAAAAAAGTTCTGCTAGCCATTAACGTCAAACTTTTCAATTTCAAATTATTTTCGTGCAAATAATCAAACACTAAAGTAGGATATTTATTTTTTTGAATGGATAATAAAATTTGGAATGTCATTTGTCATTTGGCAAACTTGTGCTAAATCGCATAGAATATTTGACATGTGCAACCGCAGTTCGCTGACATTAAATTATAGGAAAAATATAAAATTCTAAAAGGAAAATGTTTCGCAAATAATTGACACTAAAGTTGAAAATTGAAATTTGAGATAGAAAATATTTTTAAAATGATGTTTTAATCAAAGATTTGATTTAAAGGAAAATACCTTTTACACAGACAATTATGTATTGACTGGTTACAAAAGTAATCCAAATTGTCATTTAATTTTATTTGCTGTTTGTTTGCTGAAAAGTGCTAAATCATACATTTGTGTAAATTAAGCTATAGCTTGAAAGTATACGAGTAGATTGTCATAAGGGGAAGAGTATAAAATAAATTTGCATCCGTCCTACATGTCCGTATTTATTAAAAATTTGATTACGGGAATATCAACGGTTTTTATCATTGAAGCTACAAAAATGTAATTTCCGTATGTATTTATTGAAATGTCGCTAAAACATATGGCAGTTATAATGTTTGGCAGCCATTTAGTCAGCCAGCCAGACGGATGAACAAGACTCAATTGGCTTAAACAATTACGAATCATTTTGATAGAAAAATCGATCAATCAGATAAACTATATTGCGCATACCTTCACTTAGAAACTCCCTTGCATCGGTGCAGAAGTGGTGTAAGGGGCATGGTAAATCGTTGGGTTTTTATCAATAAATGGTTTGAACTAATGCACCATACTGCGGAAAAGTTAAATTTCGCTACAACGGCCTTTTTGTATAGGGCGTACCAGAATGGTAATGATGTTGTTCTCCTTTTTCGTTGTCAAAATTAATTTATCAAATACATGATGTATGCTAAATTAGAATTCAGTGCAATTGCCAGAAATATATGGAGCTTAGGGGCATATCGGTCGTTTGTACGGGAAGTGCCAGAAGGAGAGTATTTATCTGGTCGATTTTTCCAAAATATTAGCTAACACTAAATGGCAAAAATTAAATTGCTGAGGTCTGCAAATTAAGAGTTACTGCTAACAAACAGAATTTTTTAAAACGGATAAATTTATATGAGAAATACCAGAAGCGGCGTGACAATGCGATCCATATTCGCTTTTATCATTTGTATGGATATACACCACAAGAAGATTGGTTAGTCTGTCGATTTTTTCAAATTTTACCCAGAATTTGTTGGTTCATTAATAGATTACACATTATACGTAATTGTACATCAAAAATTTTGAATTTTGTGCCTTTTGAAACCACTTCTAATTTTTCTTTCAACAATTAAGATTACGTGTAACATTTAATTACTACGTTGGTCTAAATTTCGATAGCTGCAAGGCCTTAGCAGTTTTATGCTCCTGAACTTTTCTTGTATTTGTAGTTTCACTGCTAATATCTCTCTTCAGTACAATGTAAGTAAAATGAAATTCATATCGTCAAGCATAGTCCGAAAAGATTTTAAATTTCAACAACATTGCAACCAAATAATTCTTTAACTGATTAGTCAATAGGAATGAAAACCAAATAGATCATATAATAAATGTATTTTAAATCTGTAAATTAAATTTTTGGGCACAGCAGTATTAAAGCAGGTGTTTTTAGTTTTTAAATTACATTTTTAGGTGTAGCAGTATTAAACCTAAAGTAGGTTGTCATAAGTAATACACGAACCACAGTTTCGGTCTACACCAAGAGATTTATATAATACTGTTTTATTGGAGTTTTGCACATATTTGAAAACTATAAGAACACAAGACATTTCAAGTTTTCTGGTGACAGACACTCAAACTAGTGTGGGGGAAATTGCGGCAGAATCACAACTTTAATAAAGATCAATAAGATATTAAGTTTGTCAAAAACTCGAGTTTTTTGAGCATACTAACCAACAAATGTTGTCAAATCGGGAGAGATATACAATTATTATTAAATATGCAGTGATAAACAGAATAATTGCTTATTGCTTCCAATCCTATCGCAGTTTTTGAGAAAATTTTGAAATTTAAATTGTATAGGACATTGCGTAAGAAGTGTGGTAATCTCGAACAGCTCTAAAGCTCTAACACAGGGTCTATGTGAAAGGTTTCAGGTTTTAGAATTTTCTGGAGTTTAAGGAAATGTGCACAGGAGCAACAAAATAAGTTATAAATGTGCAGCAAGTTCATCAGATGTTCTAAATGATGAAAAATATAAAAAACTGACTAAGCTGTCATATCAATTCTATATTATCAACCCAAATGTGACATTTGCCAAAAACGTACTTTTTTATAGATATGTCGATGTGGTTAGCAAGTTCAGCTATATTTATGAACCAAAGTTCACGAAAAAGTTAGGAAATTGGTTGTTCCATGTTTTGTCGTTCACAATGACAGCCTTGTGAGCCGGAGCGTTATCGTGGTGCAATAACCTTTATATTTCTTCAGGTCTTTTTCCATTAATTGGCTTTCTCAACTTTACTTTGCATATCAACATTAAACTCTTGTTCCATCAACAATAATAAAGCATATTATGAATGTTGAATCAGAATTGAGGTTTTGTCCTAGCATGCCTTCAGCGACCGTTGGCAATGACAGAGAGAGAATTCAGGTCTCTTGGAATTTGTCGATCGTCAACGCGTTTTATACCTAAACAACCGTGCAAAATAATACGAATTCGATTATTGGTGAAATGCAAAAAAATCAAATTTAAATGATGATTTTCAGTCACCATTTTCTTGATTTTATTGGTGTTAACTTCGGCCACAGGCGTTGATGCCCGATCCCAGCGAGTCATCACTATACTAATACTCAAATGCACATACTTTTGGTGAAGATGATTCATCGTGAGCTTTTATATGAAATTTTCAGCACTTTGGCACACAAAACTGCAATTGCAATATAAAATTTAAGACAATGAAACGACAAAATCTAGCGCTATAAACAAACTAAATGACTGATCGCAAGGAAACTAAGCTCTAGTATAGAGAGCAGTTGTGCCAAAGAAATTTTGACAATCCCTTTAAATAAACACTTCCATATAATTTTGTGACAGAATATATCCTGGAACGAATGGTTGGTTTAAGATACTTAGGGTACAACACCTCGGCTTAAATTCGTTACACTTTTTATTCATGCATCAAATGATAACCTCCCCAATCTCTAAGTGTAATGTTACACAATAAGACTAACCTTCTTTTTAGACAGAGCAACATAATTGTTATTACTAAATTACAGACGATATATATCAAATTCTATTTTGTGAGGGGCATTATGTAAACTGGCAAACTGTGTTTCGATTCCTGTACGCAAACCTTATAGGCATCCACGTCGTCATCAACATTGTAGGACCTAATGATGCTGACTCATAATAGTCGGAAGACATCTTGAAGAGTGTGTGTTATTGTGTTATTCCTTCCACCAATTTACTTATATTTGAAATAGAAAAACATTTTCAAATGTTCCCAGCAAAAAAAGTTATTCAAAAAAAAATCACATTTTCTCCATTTCTATAGATGCAATCTATGCAAAAAAATTAATTTTGAACCACTTCCAAAACCGCCGTAGTGAAAAATTATTTTTATTTTCATTTATGATTTCTAACAAGTCAAGCAAAGCGTGTTCCAATATAGTACCCCACAAACCATTTATAAAAGATATAGTATGATCCGAAGATGTAATTTTTGGTAGTCGGCTTAAAGAAGCGTTTATTTATCCTCTTTAAATATGATACTCAGAGACCAAATGAAGCATATACATACATATGTACATAGCATAGTATACCGTGAACTGCAGTCCATGGCAATGGATGTATAAACTTCGATCCAAGAATTATTGGGTACCCTTTTAATTCACTTCATGTATATTCGATTTTTATAAAAAATACCAAATACGTCGCGATCTGCTGCCAGGATTTTAAGAAACCGACTTTTAATACATACAAATAAAAATACAATAAAAACTCAACTTATTTAAAATAATGGAAATTTGAATTTTCATTACACATACTTCATTCATGAACATATAGAGAAGAGGCATCATAAGATAATGTTTCCTTCCTTTGACAATCCTATGTATATTCCACTGGTGATTACGCAATTTTTCACCACTTCCCTATCACAAGTTTTGATGAATATTTGCTTCTTTGGATGAATTTTTTTTGTTGGGTTAATATTTAAATATTAAAAATTTTGTTAATAATAATCTATTGAGAGTCTTATTATTAAACCTTCAATAATTGCTTATGAATGTGGCCCCAATCTATAATAAAATTAAAACTATATTCTTGTTTACATCGACATTAAAGCTTAATTTTTTTCTCTTACATTGCATTTTAAAGGAGGCGCAAACAACGATATTACGTATTTAAACTTTGTCCCACTAATGACAGCGCTAAAATTGTTGCTGACGAAAAGTCCAATAACCTCGGCGAAATACTCAATAACTCCATCAATAAATGAAGTTCACAGCTACGACAAGGATAATGACCTTGATGGGTCATCTATACCATCAACACAGCAGCCGTTTCTATCATCGAAGTCTTCATATGCATCGTCAACAACGGTAACTGAACCCTTAGAAAAGATGGCATCAAGAGGATTACATGACGAGGAGGAACGAAAATTAAGGCGGCGTACGTTTAAGAAAAAAATCAAGAAAAAATTTAAAAAATATATGTTTCCGCTTTTGATCGCCTACAAATTGAAGTTTTTAGCAATGATACCTTTGATGATTGGTGGCCTTACTCTGCTTGTGGGATCAACAGGCTTAGCTGGTTTCTTCTTCGCAATGTTTGCGGCCGTAATGACTATTAGAAGCGGGCACGGCAGGGGCGGTGGCAGATCTTCGTATGTTCGTTAATTTCTAAATACGAGCAGTGAAATTGACTTTACTACCATTTGTATTGGCTACATTTGGAAGCAAACATTGCTCAAATAAAACAATAATAATTAAGCGATACATATTCCGTTTTATTTAAAAAACTATTATTAATTACTATTTTTCTGACGTTTTGTGAATCTCCTCTGTAGCGTGATTCCGAGATTTTGGACAGAAAAGCTATTCAAACAATATTTAAAACCAGCGTAGAAATTCTAGTTAGGTGAACTGACTTACAAATAATGTTAACCAACGTGAGAGTAGAACCAAAAGAAGAAAATACTTTGAATTAAAGCGCAATAAAATTTTTCGGAAGCCCTCCGTTTGAAAACTATATGAAATATGCAAACGAAACAATATCTTGTTCAAAAAGAGTAACATGTACATATATATCGCAATTCGGTCTTTCAAAAGGCAGAATAGGGAAAACGGTAAGAACATAATGGTGAAACCTGAATAATTTAAATGGGTGTTTAAATTCATTTATCATTATAGATAAGGCATGGAATGGAATTTATAAAAATTTGCATCCTTAGGGGATAATATATGAAGAAACAAGGACAAAAATTATACCATCTCCCAAAACAAACGGCTAATGCTGGAATTACCAAAACTAATGTAAACTTTAGTAAAACTACGTGAAACAAATTGGGAATGTAAATATAATATAATTAAATATATAAAATATATAAATATAAAATAAAATATAATATAAACAATATAATTAGGAATGTAAATTCCTCTGTCTGAAACTGTCTGTCAATTCCTCCGAAAAAACGGGTTATACAAGGCACAAAAGTGGAATCGTTCCTTAAAAAAAGACTGAAGCTGAAACCATCAGTGCATTTCTCTTAAGTAGTACTAGCGCAATATTGGGAAATATTTCTGAAACCTTTGTTTTCAAATATAGGGTGAGTTTTTAATCGTAGTTTTTTTTTTAAATCGAATAAAACACTCAAATTTGCATCAAGTATTACAATTTTTTATTGGAATCGGTAAATTGTTCTTTGCCATTTAATTTTTAAAGATAATTTCATATAAATGTTGTGCGCGACTCCGTCTCAAAATGTCCATTCGGAAGGTCAAATTTTCTCCCACTTTTTCGAGCATTTCGGCATGTATTCCACGTATAACGCGTGTTATGTTATCCTGTAAGGCTTCAATAGTGTTCGGCTTATTCACACAGACTAACGAGTGACATAACCCCACAAGAAACAATCAAGAGGCGTTAAGATCTTGGGAGCCAATTCACAGGGCCAAATCGAGAGATAAGCTGCTCACCAAATTCATCCCTCAACATATCCATTGTTTCACGAGCAGTGTGGCATGTTGCATCGCCTTGATGAAACCACATCTCAACCAAGTTAAACTCAGCCAATTGGGGCAAAAAAACACAATTCCTTGTGGTTGAGTAACACATTCCCAATCGCTGAGAACGGCGACGAATTGACATTTCACGACCGTCATTAACACTAGTCGCTACAGCTGCTATATTTTCTAAGGTACGCACTCTACCCATGCAAGTCGATGGTTTTAACAACAACAAAGTAAATTCGGTGCGAAATTTGGAGATAACAGTACGAATTGTTGATTCAGTAGGTCGATTATGACGACCATAAAATGGTCGTATCAAACGATGCACATTTGTCACAGAGCACGAAATTTGATAATAAATTTCAAGGATTTGCAATCGCTGCTCGTTTGCTAGTCTTTTTATGATGAAATAGCAGAGTATACTGTACACTTTTCACTTTGACAGATGATGCTTGTACGCCATTACCAACCAGTGCTGCCAACCTGAAAAACTTAAATCTTAAAAAATCACTTTATATGACCAAGAAAGACAGGGGGCATAAATTGCAGAGGCATTCGAAGTCAAATGATAGAAACCGAAGTCATAGAACATCATGAGAATATGAACTTTGAAATTCGAATAGGGAGTAAATAGGACACAAATTGAACCAGACTAGACCTGAAGGCTGAGGATGGAAAGGTCAAAGTCAAGAAGTACATTGCCTCTTAATGCTAGTCAACATTTTAATAACGCATTTTACGAAAGTCAAATTTTCAAAGAAAACTTATAAACGAGGACGAAAACGATACCATTGTCTAGACTAAAGAGCTGCGCTACTACATTACGCCATATTGTCCAAAATATGAATTACCAACAGCTCAAGCGGTTGTGCAATTAAAAAGTAACACCTTTCTGATTAAACCTTTGAATTGTGGAAATTGGCAAAAGGATTCCTTTGTCAGTGCTAAATAAATTACAGAGGAATTCAATTTCTGGTTTAATTTGGGCTTAATATGTGGAATCAAGTGTATGAAGTAGCGGGCGTTTGCTAGTGACGCAACAAATTTAATAAAAATTTTGAAAGATATGAAGCTAACAATATATGGGTAAAATCGGTCACTCATGTAAGATGTAAAAGAAGTTTCTCAAGTTTTATTAACTATTAGAATCCAATACAACGCTGAAGAAACTTGGTTACTGCACCCTACAGATTACAAACTGCAGAGGAAAGATTGAATTTTGAAAAACCGCCCAACTTGGCACGTACCAGAAGAAATGTGGCAATGAGACCTTTCTTTTCTTTAGCACTGAACTTTTACCAGTTAAGAAATATGAACTTAAAATATTGGTTAAAAAGATCATTTGAATAGGAGGTTGCGGAAATGGCGGATCAGTGCTGTCCATTTTGATTTTGATACCTAAGTTTATAAAATGGATGACTGCTTAAAAAATATAAAGCTAAGAATAAATGGTTTAGATCAATCTTTTGTATGGAAGTTAGCAATCCGTATGGCTGCTTAAAAAATATAAAGATAAGAGTAAATAGATTAAATTAACCATTTGTACGGAAAGTACTTGGTCGATTGATTCAGACTCTACTGGTCATTATAACCATGAATTCCATACCTCATATTAGGGAATGGGGAAGGAAGCTGACCTGTGCCGTTAGCATAGTGAGGCGCATTTTGCGGATGGATTAGGGGTTTCGCAGGCGTGTTGTTCGTATTGTTTACCGCGGGTTATTTGTTGTCTGTGAAACATATGGGCCGAAATCCAAATTTTAATTCATTTTATTGATACGAATAATCATATACGAGGTATGTTCAAAGAGTAAAGTGAATTTTCAAATTGCGCGGGCTACGTATGTACATTCGACTTTCGAGCTACGTACACATTTGTCATTGCCAATCCCCTTCTGGCACCTCACATACCAATTGATATTTCTTCCGCTATTAGTTTTTTTCTTTGTAACTCCTAATTCATATACAGTAAGGTATAGCAATGAAGTCCGGTAAGCTATAATTTCACTCCTTTTATTGTTCATTAATTTGTTGGCAAGTACTTAACGATTTACCACGCCCCTTGTAGCACTCCATCTACCTTATTATTTACACAAAAGAGAGTTGGCTTTCTTCAATTAATAGAACTACTCCTGGAGTTTATTTTAATAAATATTTCATTCAAGTTCAGAAAATTGATTTATAAAATAGTTCGTTTTAAACCTGTACTGAAATTCGAGTCAGTTGAGCTGACTTGCCTTCCACCTGACGTCCTTTTGAATTGTCTGGCAGTCAGTTGAGCTGACTTGCCTTCCACCTAACGTCCTTTTGAATTGTCTGGCAGTCCAGAATGATTACAATTAAATGTTGTTAAAATATTTGAGCTACTGCAATCTACGCATTAGTGTGTAAAGGGGGATATTAAATTTCTTTGAATCGGTCAATTTGTATGACAAGTAGCTGAATGGACATGGTAATACTGTCCATTTTCATTCTCAGAAGTTTATAAAACGCATGGCGTAACAAAAGTTAATGCTTGTACTTGAAAGATATCAAGTTAAATGTATATGATTTGCATCGGCCACTTTTTTTGAGAGATACCAGCAGAGGCGTGGCTAAAAGGACAATTTTCTATAATTTTACCAAAAATTATAAAGCGAAGTAGTAAACAAGGATTCAGATTGCTGCATTTTGTTTGCCAGGAGATACAGGTATAATTCTAAGGACCTAAAGGTACGAACAAATATTCTTTATCTTTTTTTTTATTTAAGCTTTCGCATACGAGAAATGCTCAACAACTAGTGTTTTTTTGCCTCTTTCTTAAGAGGCAAGAATAACATAGCCCATATAACCGCTAATATGACACTAAAATTTGTACGAAATTTCGAGCATTTATGCAATGCTCGTAGCTCGTGCCTGACGTATAACCATTTGTTATGTGAGATAGTAATCATTTCAAATATCATTATCAATCCAAATGTTTTTGTGTCGTAAAGTGATTAAATTAACATCCACACGCCCAGGTTTATAGTTTTGTCACAATAAAGCTACTTTGGATCATTCATATAATGGACGTGAATAAATTTTACAAATATTTATATATGTTTTATTTTGCAAGTTTTTTAATATGTTAATTTTTGTAATAAAAATTAAAACAGGTCAATGATCGCGCCAGCTTCACCAGTGTATTTTCATAATTTTTGGCAAAAAATATGAGGCAACCGTACCGAATGTAAGGTACTGTCGATTGATTTTTTTTTAATTATTTGTTGCATAATAAATTATTCACAATGTTTATTTTGTCCCTGCGCCTTAAAGTCTTTAGTAGAGACTTACTGGCAAACTTTAAATAAGAAAATGTTACAATTTGCTTAATAACAAAAAAAAGTTGTAGTAAGTTTAAAAATACAATTGTACAATGATGGAAAAATTTATTTATATGTAACTTATTTATAAATATAAATCAAAGAAGTGTTTCTGTCTTTTCTAGCAAATATTTTTTAACTTTATGATTGAAATCTGTTATTCTAGAAATTTGTTTTATTTCATTAATTAAATCATTATATTCATGGGATCCGAAAAACCCCATCTTTTGCTTTGTCAGTGCAATTCTACATCTTGATGGAATGAGGTTAAAACGATTGCGCGTAGTTAATTGCGATTGATCATAGTGATGTCGAAATTTCATAAAATAATCATCATCTCCATTTACTGCTTTAAACATAAATAGTAAAACATTATATTTATATAAGCCTTTTACAGGAAGTACATTTGTAGCATATTTTCGAAACAAATCAACTGTTGGATAATCCCTAAGCAGATTCAAAACCACTTTCAAAGCTTTGTTTTGTTCACGCTGTAAGGATTTTTATGATGTAGAGTCTCTTGATGCAAAAACCATTGGCATGTACACCAAATGGGAATGAAAAAGTTGTATTTAACTGAAGCTTTGTCTCAATCGACAGCTTGAATTGAAATTTCCTCAAAATTCCTGTAGCTGAAGAAATTTTTCCTTTCAACATTTTTATGTGCGTATCCCAAAATTTATTCCAAGATATTGAATATTTCTTATCTCCGTAGCAACATTTCTGTCAATCCAAACTGACATCTCTGTTTCACGGATCAATAAATACGGTCGAAATCTAACGAAATTTGTTTTATCGCCATTTAAATGTAACTTGTTTAGTCAAATATCATTGATGCATCATACTCAATCGCGTTTTCAAAACCGTCGAATGACTATAATTATGCAAGAGACATACAAGAGACTTAAAGATATTATTTACGGTGACCATACTAACATGGAGTTTCAAACTTCGTGAAGTAATTTCGAGTGAATCTGTATTTAACGACATATTTTGCATTTCAACATATTAAATTAACTCTACAGTAGACAAATTCTAACGCTACAAAAACATTACAACATTTTTTAAATTCTGCAATGTCTGCTCATTTTAAAACAAGAAATCGTCAAAGAAACGTCAATTGTTAACTGCGTATTTCCAAATAAATGTATGTAATCCGGTAAGAAAACCTAATATAGGAAAGGAATTTAATATAGAAATACAGAAATATTGACACGTAGTAAATTATCGGTTGCAGAATGTAATTGCTTTAAAATTGAAAATGAATCTGAGCACGCGTTAAAGAAGGACACCAGTAAAGAGAAAACAAGTCATATCTTACAGTTTTCCTTCCTTAAACGGAAATATCGATAGATTACTGAAAATCATCAAGGTCAGCCGTCATGTAAGCCCTCTTTCAGTTACCCAGAAACTAAACATTGCACAAAAAACCGTTTAGAACCACAATAGTAAGGTTGCATATAAGAAGATCCTCGATGCGTGGCTGCCACACAAGTTAACGTAAAAAGAAAACCTATGGATCGTATGTTCATCTGCGAATTACTGCACGATCGGCACAAACTTGATCACTTAACAGAACGCCAAGCGAAAACAGTAAGCCGTAAGTATTTTTGACAGGTTTGCTATATATTTGGTAGAATTGACATGGCGTCATCAAATATGAGTTAATCCAGTGCAGCCAAATTCTTAATTAGAGCTTGTACTATCAACAATTGGGCGATCCGAAGGATGCAGTTACCCGAAGCAGCCAGAATTGAACAACAGGGGAGGAATTGTGCTGTATTATGACATGACAATCTTCAAAAGAATGTTGTGAGCATCGACTGTCCAAAGTTTTTCCCAATAGAGACGGGAGTTTCTATGAGAGGGTCGTAACGGAATTACATTCAAAATGGCAGAAAATATGCCATTCTAAGTATGCTGTATAATGTCTTTAATGTCGTGCAAAAGAAACAAATTTTTTAAACACACTTTATACTTGTATATATTTATAATGCTGAAGTCATAATTTCTCGAATGCTGCTAACTTTATCAAAAGCATTGCATTTGTGATATAGGATAGTGAACTGAACTTCATAAAATAGTAGTTTTCAGGCCCCAAAGATTATTTAAAGACATCTGGTACAGCCAATAAATGATATTATTTTAGTAATATAACAATGTAATATCATAACAAGACGTTTCCAGATTGTTGAACAAATAAACTTAAAATTTTGAACAAAAATTCCTTGTTATGTGGCAATAGAAAAATAACTGATTTAAAACAAGGAAACATTTCAGCATTTAATACAAAACTATTAAAGAAATTGACATTTTATTTTACTCTTGAGGGCAAAATTGTCAATGCAGAATAAGTCAAAACCGGAGGATAAAACTGTCAGAATAACCGTTTTTTATCATGCATTTTGGATTTTCCTGTCATTTAAAGTTAAAACCGTCAATATAACAAAAACATCCATAAAATTGGCAGCCGCGTTTGTATACATACACCGACAAGTTTTGGATGTACACTGTTTGTTTTATCAAATATTTTGGATTTTTCTGCCACGATTTATTGTATAACTTTCAGACAAAGTACTGGCTTTCATATCGTTAGCTTAATACAGAAATGCCCTAACTCATAATTTTTCATATCTGCAGCATGGAATGAATTTATCTTTTCTTTTCCTATGAGTTAAGAAATTATCCAAGGGTTTTGGTTTTTAACATATTACTTTCTTGTTTCTTCGCCCAGTCTCACGGATCATGTTCTGAAAACTTGTTAGTTAGGGACTTTCTACTTGCGGGGTAGAATAGGCGCGCCTACATCGTTGGGTTGGCGGGCTCATGGAGTTTTAGTCGCTATGAATCACTTCGACGGGAAGCGTCGCGCATTTTGCGTGCACGCATTTTACGATAACTCTCGTTCATATATTGCTACTAGGCGACTATATTGTGCTGAATATGGACTACGGCGAATTAGTGAAGCTCCAAGTGCTAATTTAATTAAAATATGGGTAAAGCGTTTTGAAGAGACCGATTCAACATTTAAACCACAAGCAAATGGCCGCCCAAGAACATCTAGGACCGAAGACAATGTTGAGAAAGTTATGGAGTCAGTACGAGGAAATCCACAAATGTCGACTCGCAAGAGATCGTCTGTCTTACAATTATCGCGACGAAGTTTGCAACGAATTTTAACATTGGATCTTAAACTGCATCCATATAAGCTGCAATTAACACAAGAATTGAAAGAGTCTGACTTCATAGCAAGGCTCGCATTTGCTAATGAAATGATTAATCGATTTTTCAATTTTGACAATATCCTTTTCTCTGAGGAGGCTCATTTCCTTATGAATGGGTTCGTAAACCGTCAAAATTGTCGTTACGTTAACAGTGAAAATCCCAAGATCAAACACCAGAAACCATTGCATAGTCTAAAGTGACAGTATGGGCAGCAATCTCTGGCAGAGGAATAATTGGTCCTTTTTTCTTCGAAAATGTGAGGGACCAAAACGTCACGGTTAATACGGAACGCTATGTTGAGATGTTGGACGGATTTTTGGCTCCAGACATTGAAAGTTCCAGAATAGTGAATTCTAGAACTTGGTTCCAACAAGATGGAGCTACCTGTTACACATCAAATGACTCCATGGCGGTAGTAACATGGTAGCAGATGTTCCCTGGTAGACTAATTTCGAAAAGAGGTGATATCCCATGGCCCCCACGTAGTCCAGACTTGAAGCCTCTTGACTTTTTTTTTTGTGGGGATACCTCAAACACAAAGTCTACAGTAATAATCCAAGAAATATCGTTCAGCTCAAGGAGAATATCCGTGGTGAAATGGCAGCCATTACACCAGTATTACTGAAGAAAGTTTTCAACAATTTTCATTTGCGGTTAGAGGAACGCCGTCGTAGAGATGGCCACCATTTAGATGATGTTATTTTTAAAAAATAAACTCCATTTATTATTCTACAATGCCTTAGATTTATTTTAACCATACCTTTTGTATTTATTTGTTAATCTATTTTTTAAATATGTACGTTCTATTGCGCCACCCTGTATAATATGCTGAGTGAATCATATGCATTGTGTCAAAAAGTACCGGGAGTCGCTTAATAAAACACAAAACATTTATAGTTCATTTAAATACAAACAAAAATCAAAAACAACACACTTCCGAAACAAAACACTTATGCCAATGAATAATTCAACCACAAAAATATTTTTCTGCAATATTTCCCAGAAAAGACCTCTGTTCTCACTGCGAAATCTCATTTATGTCTTTTATCGACTGAAAACGGGCACCTAGAAGTAGTAATTTAGGACTTGGAAGGAGAAAAAATCACCCGGAGATATATTAGATGAAATTTATTCACGATGACAGTTTTGTGAGATATCGCATTATTGTGTCTCAAAATCTACGACTTTTCTTTCTGCAAATCTTTACGTCGTGGAACATTTAAAGAAAATGCAAGTTCTTCGGAACTAAACTAGCGGCAACGTGTTTCATACCCAAACAGTCGCGTAAAATAATATGCATTGATTCGTGAGACACTAAAAGTTCGGCGACTCTTCGTCTCAAACTTTAATAGCAATTTTCACTCACCGTTTCCTTCGCTTTGTCAATATTGCACGTATTTTTGTAACTCTTCGTTCGAAATTCCATTTCCAATACAAAATATAAAGTAAACTCATTTTCCGATTTTGTTATTCATTGTAATAATGGCAAAACACATTTAAATTGTAATCGAGCACAGAGAGATCGCGCTCTAACTGAAAATAATTTTGATAATGACTTGAAGATAAATATTTAAATTATCAATTATCAGCATTTTGTACAGGTATTGACAAAAATAAAATATCCTTACAAAGAAATTTTTGTGGGTTCTGCTACAAATTTTTTGTTTCTGCAAAAGCAGAATGGGAATTACGAATTTAAGTATGACTAGAATTGACGCACAAAAGAAGGGTCAAAGTTACAAATTGGCGAACTTTTTTGCTTAGGAATTATAGGGGAATCACTGATTTTTGCAAAACTAACCAATTTTTAAGGAAGTCACACTTAGAGGCGTAGTATTTCAGTAAATTTTCGTTTTCATATCTAAGTTTATTAATCGCTTCAAGCATGCAAAATTAACAGTTATCACGTGAGTACAAACTGCTTGCATTGCTGTATTGAATTGCGTCTAAAGGTTTGTTTTGAGTGTAGTGAAATCCCATTTCATAGTTTCGTTACCACGCTAACACAATTCTTTGACATTCGAGCGTTCTTCGTATAATAATTCGAAGTTGAAATGTTTAGCAAAAACACAAAACAAAACTACGAAATAACATGCTTAGATGAAATTTTATGTGCATGATGTCTTGCAATAAGATTAGACTGACGTTAGAAATGGTAGTAAATACGTTGAAAATACGTAATAACGAGAAAATTGCAAATTTCTTATAGAAGTAGAAAACTTTACAAAAAGTGTTTTTACATTTCACTTCAGACAAAAAAAAAAAAAAAAAAAAAAAAAAAAAAACAAAAAAAGATTCTGATGGTATACTTGCAAATTTTTACAAGAAGCTCAATAATAAACAAGAAAATGTCCTCAATATTATTTTCTGCCCTGCATTGAATTTGTCTAACTTTGTAGCATTAAATACTTTTATGTTTTATAGGGAAGAAAAAACGAATCAAAACTCAAAGTTGGGTAGCAGTTGTTTCAAAGAGAAAATTGCAAATTTGTTACAGTGACAAAAAAATCAGCATAATGTAACTGCTTATTACACTTCAATTCATCTGCAAGTGGAATCAAATAAATACGAAAAAATCAGGTAATGTACTCATACTTGTGATAAATGCGCTAAACTCTCTTACAACTTTTGACAAGAAACTATAAACTGAGTATATTAATGTGATGAAGACCATTTTACGCCCTGCATAGTATTATTAACTTAACCTTGCAACATGAAATGTTTATATGTTTAATAGGGGAGAAAACCAAAGCGTGAAATTAGACTGAAATTGTTATACAGTCGGTCAAGACTAACTACAAAGTACACTACTAACATAAAAGAAAAACAAACATGCATTTCTCGCTATCGTTGCTAACAAAATGCTATATCATTTTTATTTCATATATAGTATATTGCTAGCACAGTTGCAAACTTCCATCGTTATAATAATAATGAATAAAACATCTGCAAACACTTTTATTTCAAAACTTGAAATTGTGGAAATGTCATTAGTTATTCATGTTGAATTTTTGTGCATATAATCTAACATTGATTGGTAATATTGTTTTGCATTAGGAAAAAAGTGTGAACTCAATACAGAAATTTCAATCCTGTGAACTGATTCACACATCTTTCGTCCAACGTCCTTGTTGATGACGCAAAAACCTACGGGGTAGCAGAAGGGGCGTTCTAAAAGGCTACATCCGTACCAAAGTATCTCTAAGTCAACGCACAAAATAACAAAGCTAAGCTTAGGTATGCATAAATGGCCTTTGCATACCTTTAATCAGAGGCATGGGCATATACAATTTGATACGGCAACATTGGTACGATAACACCCAGAAGGAAGCCGTTAAAGAACCAAGTACAGAGTGCCTCACTAATTGTGCTATAGTAAGCAAATCATATAACTTTTTTTAATTCAATTTATTCAATTTATTGTATTTTATCGTATAGAAAATTCAATTTTATTTTGTATAACTAATTAGTTTTGAAGATGATGGACCATAAATGACCTCCGTGCTCATTCACGCATATGCTATACCTGATCAGAAAATTATTCGTTGCGGCTGGAAGGGTTGAAGTCGGGATCATCTCAATTATTGTTTTAATGGACTGCTTCAATTCAGTCAAATTCCTTGGTTTCGTTTTGTACACATCTTGGTGCAGTCAGATCAGGTAACCTTGGGGGCCAGCGGAAGTCTTTGAGAATTCTAGTTGGAGCTCCACCATAACTGGCCTGGCTATGTGTGCAGTTGCTCCATATTGACGGAACTAAGTGCCGTTGAAACGGATACGTGTTCGGCGCAGTTCTGGGTAGAAAACTCCTTCAACATCTTGAAATAATGGTCCTCATAGACAGTTGACAGTAACACAATTCATGTGCCTTCCTTTTTTGAGGAAATTCGTTTCATGACTTTTTACGTCGATTGATTGATTGGTGGGCACAACAACTACCATTAATCTTTGTAGAACTTCTTGAAACTTCGCACAGCCTAATATTTTCCCAGGTCGTAGTCGAGGATTGTAAATGAACTACATCGGTTCTGTACCTCCCATACAAATTAACCGATTTTCCGAAATTCAATTTCCGTTTTGTAACTCTTCGTCCGTAGTGTGCAACAACCCAAATTTTTGTCCTTTGCGTTATATCACAATTCCACGGAAAATTTAAATAAATCGAGGGGTGGGGTTACCCTTCTGGTACCTTCCATGCAAATGTAATGTAATATAAAATATTACTTTCGAAAAAATGGGTAAACATAAAGCTTTACCCTAAATGTGCAGCGGAATATGTCGAAAGATCATCATACCTGCGTTTCTTAATTTCAATATCATTTATGTGTCGAATGACGACACTGTAAATGCTGCAAAGCATCAACAAATTTCATTTAACTATATTATTTCACTATTTGGAAATAATTTCCATTTGTTAAACATTTCCTTAAAGTGATTTTAAACCATATGTGTAAATTTTTTTACAACAACTTTTAATATAAAATGTTTCAAAATAAATCGCAAATATAGTCCTACATGTATTTTCCAAAATTTTTAAAACTTATAATGCCACTATATTGGATTTAATTGCAATCTATCATTAATCGGAAATATTATTTTCGAAAAAATGGGTAAACATAAAGCTTTGTCAGAAACAATACCTACAGATCATCACATCACGACACTGTGTATGCTGCAAAGCATCAACTGCTATGTTATTTTACTGTTTGGAAATAATTTCCAACTCAAATCAAAGTTACCAAAAATCGCGATAAATATAGTTAGTATTGCATCGAAAATCCTCAATATTTCTAATTTGCGAAATGCTCTGCAATATTTAGGTAACTTTGTATGAAATGTATGCTAAAAAAATATTCCACATCGGAAAAAGTACTTTAGGTAGCACAATAAGGGATATCATTCACATAAAAAATTAGTTTTTATAACCGCAATTACGTTGTAAATTTTTGATGCAGTTTGTGGTTCGGCTCGGCATTATTTTAGAGACAAATGCCTAGTGAATTGTTAGTTTCGCAAGTTTCGATTTGCAGCTTTGCTGAAAATATAAAACAGAGAAAGAAAAAGTATTTCCTTTAGTTCATAGTACAAAAAAAAAACATGGCAAGGAAAGGCATATAGTTGCACCGTTGAATCGCTAAAATCACACATGGACAAAGTATCTGTAAAGCAGCAACATGAAAACACAAATAGTTCATTGTCAATGAGTTCAGTGGGCATTTTTACAGCTGGACTCAATTCAGCCAAGTTTAGCAGAATTCAAACGGCCGGTAAATTTGGATTGTGCATGGCCACCTCATTTATTGTACATATACTTCCCATACCAAATGGTAAATTTTCTGGAATGCATTATTTGTTCTACAATTTCTAATTGATAATTTGCAGCAACCTATACTTTGGTTCACTGTGATTTTTTGTAACACAAGGTGGACGGATTAACTACGCCCCTTCTTTTACACAAATTGATTGATTTACCGACATCCAATTTTCCTCTATAAAATCTAATTAGCAATCTGTAGTGATCTACAATTTTTTCATTTCATTTATAATGGAAGTATTAAAAACAACGAACCAGACAACCATGCCCATTTTGGTACCTCCAATAGGAATTATCGTCTTATTTAGCTCAAATATTACTCAATCCTAAGCGTTTAGTGAGCTTAATTGACAGAATGAGAATGTCCTAAATTGTCATGTACCTTAGAGTTCGTAAATGTTGATCCACTTAGCTAATGGTTCCTCCATAATTTCTAAGTCGACAGCTTCAGTAATTTGTAATTTTGCTGCTTTTATTATATGTTAAATTGGGCCATACGGCGCCATTTCTGGCACTCCGCACATTTTTGCACCTAATTACAATTTCAGTATTAATTTTTTTAACAATATTTTAACTAAAATCAATATTCGGGGGCGGTTGACAGATATAAGACCGAGTCTTCCCACATCATATACATACTTTTAGGGAAATATCCTACATATGAGCGCGGTTACTGCAACAATGTTAAAAACGTTGTGAGGCGTTGTGAGGGCCTTTTTTCCCTGCGAATCAGTAAAGGGCATAGCTTATGTACCCTTAAAGCTAAATTTACTAGAAAATTTAAATTTGTCCAATGTGGCAAATGTGACAGAATATAATTTAATATTATAATTAATATAATTTAATGAAAGTTACAATCCATTTATACGACTGAAATCGGTCAATTATAAGGGAAACAAGACGAAATTGACTGAATTCAGACCTACTAAACAAGAGATAAGGAACCGAAAAATGTATGCACTAATTTAGTCATTTGTATTTGTGGTCTCATAGGTTATGCAGTTAATCGATCAAATTTTCAATTTCTTCCACGGCATTGCAACGATATTGATTAATACAGATTTCAGTTAGTAACCAAAGGGGAAAAAGTGATTTTCGGTAAATTGATTAATTTCTGTGGAAAGTACTAGAAGAATAGTCTTCAGTATGCCATAGACTGGCAATTTTTAAGAAAAACTATGAAATTTACGTGTCTGACGTCTAGTTTTTTAGTCCGCCAAACATACAGATATAGATTAATCAGCGTAGAGAATCATGAAACACATTTGATCAAAGGATACATGATACTTTAATCGGTTATGTATGTATGTATATGGCATTTAATTACAGATCGATTTTCACATTTCTCAAAAATCACAATTTTTTATTTGTAACTTACTAATAATTCTTTTACACTTGTTAGCTAGTGGCTTGCTGACCATAAATATTTTTCTACCTATAGATTTCAATACAGTAGTAGATAGGCAAACATATAATACACGATACTTTAATGAATCTGCTTCAAATTACGACAAAAAAAATTAGTTAGATAAATCATGATGCATTAAAAGGTGCTTTTCAGAACAAGCGCAATAATAGAGGCAAAATTATAATTTTCTGAAATACTCTATTTCGAAATTACACACATACTATGCTATTTGCTAAATCGCCATTAATATAACTCTCCGAAGTATTCTTACTAAATGCTTGCGTGTACTAAATTATACCGATTTTACTGTAATTGAATGAAAGTTATTTATTAGAGGACACGTGGTATTCTTCTTTTTCTTATATAGGGTGATTTTTAAGATTTAAGTTTTTCAGGTTGACAGTACTGGTTGGTAATGGCGTGCAAACGTCACCTGTCAAAGTGAAAAGTGTACAGTATACTCTGCAGTTTCATCATGGAAAGACTAACAAAAGAGCAACGATTCCAAATCGTTGAAACTTATTATCAAAATTCGTGCTCTGTGACAAATGGGCATCGATTGATACGACCATTTTATGGTCGACATAATCGACCTGCTGAATCAACAATTCGTGCTGTTATCTCCAAATTTCGCACCGAATTTTCTTTGTTGGACATAAAACCATCGACTCGCATGCATAGAGTGCGTACCGAAGAAAATATTGCAGCCGTAGCGGTCAGTGTTAATGACAATCGTGAAATGTGAATTCGTCGCCGTTCTCAGCGATTGGGCATGTGTTACTCAACCACAAGGAAAATTTTACACGTCTAGTTGGGTTTCAAAGCCTATAAAATTCAGCTCACACAGGAATTGAAGCCGAATGACCTACAACGTCTAATTTTTGGTGAATGGGCCTTACGAAAGCTCAATGAAAATTCGCTGTTTTATCGAAAAATTGTGTTCAGCGATGAGGCTCATTTCTTGCTGAACGGATAAGTGTACAAGCAAAACTGTCGCATCTGGAGTGATGAACAGCCACATGCCATACATAAATTACCGATGCATCCCGCAAAAATGACAGTCTGGTATGGTTTATGGGCTAATGGCATCATCGTCCATTTTCCTTCAAAGACGATTGTGGAAGAAACGTTACCATCAGCGGCGAAGGATATCGATTTTGTTTTGATCCAATTGGCTGAGTTGAACTTGGTTGACATATGGTTTCATCAGGACGGTACAACATGACACACTGCTCGTGAAACAATGGATATATTGAGGGATTAATTTGGTGAGCAACTTATCTCTCGATTTGGCCCTGCGAGTTGGCCCTCAAGATCTTGCGATTTAACGCCTCTTGATTATTTCTTGTGGGGTTATGTCAAGTCGTTAGTCTGTGTGGACAAGCCGAACACAGGATAACATAACACGCATTATTCGTGGAATACAAGCCGAAATGCTCGAAAAAGTGACGAAAAATTGGACCTTCCGAATGGACATTTTGGGACAGAGCCGCGGACAACATTTACATGAAGTTGCCTTTAAAAATTGAATGGCAAAGATCAATTTATCGATTCCAATAAAAAATTTAGTCCGATCATTCGTGAGATACTTGAAGGGCCTCGTTGTTACTTTACTTTAGGTAGTGCTTATCGTTTGCTAAACTTGGCTGAATTTGTGGTAACTGAATAAAATATACGAACCTTAGAAAATATGAATAAAATTCGCCGTTTTTATGATAGGTAGGAAGGGCCAAACTTTATATAACAATACAATAAATCGATCATTGTGTGTAGAAGGTATTATAGAAAAAGGATTATGGCGATCCCCCTACATTTTCATTCTCTGAAATTTAGTGATGATTTTTGTCACATTTGTTTGAATTATTGATGGAAAGATTTAAAGCTAAGATAATATGAATTTAAAATGTATTTTTTATGGGAGGTATCAGAAGGTGGCATGGTACGGCAGCAGTCAATTGTATGAGAGGTCTCATGTGGGTTAAGTCTATATAGTCCGCTTATAGTCCTCAGATTTGGTTGGACAAAATATTATGCTGTGCCAAGTTTTAAGAAGTTTCGTAAAGATCTACGACAGTTATTGCGTATACCAGCCAGGCTGCCAGCCAACCAGACAGACGAACATCACTCAATCGACTTAAAAATTCATGAAACACATTTGGCTTAAGTTTCTTGGTCCTTCAAACGGTTTCTTCTGGATGTTTTTGCCATATGAAATAATGTATGTATATGGTCGGAGGAGTGAACGTATAAAATTAAAGTGTGTAGTACAAAATATCATTAAACTTAAATTCACTTCATTATGTGTTATAAGTTTGCTTAACTCAAGTGATGAATTCTTGCAGTATCGATGACAAATTTAAATATAATCAGTTGTACGAGTACAAGTTTAATGGAAAGTAGCTGAGTAATAAGTCAGCAGTTTTCTTGAAAAACATACTAAATGGATCTTATGCGACGTTATCATATTGATGTTCCCAAATAAATATGAACGCAGGAGTACTTTATTATACAACAAAGCGATATAATTTATTGTAAACTTTTTATCGGCGTACTCCATATGTCCAATATTACTCGACTACACTTTCAACGACCCCAACATACAGACCCTAAATGCTTGGCTTGTTTACTTCTGCGTTTTTTTAAAAATGTGAAACGAAAAACAGAAAAATTTTGCGTTAGTGAATTAAAACGTTCTATCGCCAAGCAAAGAGGTATTAATGGATGTACTATAAATGTGGCATAAACAGAATTTGTATTACTATGTTAGCAAAACATTAATTCTCATTTGTTGAGTCTGTGATGTTTAAAAGCATTCTGGTCTTAAAAATATGTAAATCTAATCTACCGTAACTTTTACTCCCTTACGTAGCATCAGCATAATAAAACAATGTTGTCTTTCATTGTTGTGATTTCGTGAACAGTTAATGAAAAGCTGTTGCTTCCATCCTATGGCATCCTATTAACATGTTGAGCCATGGGGACGGTGCACAATGCAGAATAAAGGAGGAAGTTGTAGCGGGGCAACCATTATGTTTGGAAGAAACAACTTCTATACAATACACTGTGAAAAAAATTATGAGGAAATATGTATAAAGTTTCTTGTATTAAATACCATTTACTAGGACGTTTGCCAGAGACAACAGACACACCTTTTTATGCTCCTGTATCCGAAACCGAATACAACTTAAAGGCAATTTAAGTTTTAAAGAAATTTCTGCTTGAAATTGTAAAACACCATACTGAGCGACTTTTTGTACATTCCACTGGTGGCGATATAGAATGTGATTCAATCCTAAGCAAATTAAAGCAAAACAAGAATGGAATATATTGAGTTCCTCACATTCATTGATATTGTACGCATTCTATTTTTAGCCCCACTGAAAAGAACATACTGCAACGTGGCCGCTGCCATTGCTGTCTCTGGATTGGTTGCAGCAACGGTTCCTTTTCAGACAGTTTTCGACCACTTTTTGCACATTTCGAGCGGTATCTCGACGATAACTTTAAATATGCTTCAACGTTTGCTGATTATCCACGTGAACACAGCGCATCGGCGTCAAATCGCATGATCTTGACGTCGTCAAAACGTAAAGCCAATATCGGTTGCGTTGTGTGGCTCTTAGTACCGTATAGTTGAAACCTCGTATCGTCCAGCTCATAATCTTTAATTGTAGGCCAAAAAAGTCTGATTTGAAATTTTCATTATTCTCCTCACTTTCACTAACAGAATCGGTATTTTTGGCAGTCGTATATTGATGCGTACAATGATGCACAGTCTTGACGACATCTGTAACGCTTCCAGTCTCTTAAAATTTCTTTATAAACTAACCAATTCCTTGCACAGTAGGTTGATTGTTACGACCACCATAATCACCACTTTTGTAGTAAGTTTTAACTATTTTTGTAAATTCTTCACTTGTTAAACGATCCATATTTGTAAATGGAAAACCTCTCAATAAATAAATAACACTTCAGATGGCAGGTATTTTAACAGCTGGCAGCCTTGTCAGATAGGCAGATAACCACTAAATGGATAATGCAGTATAAAAATGAAGACAAAATGCCGTTGTTTCAAATTTAATTTTAAACCCAAAAATGGTTATAATTAAATCTTTTTATTTCAAAATCTGTTATCACAAGATTAATATTATCTATACTCAGATTAATTTTGAATATTTAGTATACTAAATATTTTATTAGTATTCAAAACAACACTTTATACCTTATTTGAAGAAGATGAATCGAAGAATCGAAAACAATAACGTCAACATTTTTTTGTTAATCTCATATCGCACGCACGTTTATTTCTATTGATCAATTCTTAGATAGGGAATACTGTAAATGAAGGTAAAAATGATCCAAGGCTAATTCGCGGTCCTGGTTATTGAATAAAAAACTATGCTGGCGATATTTTTAACAAGAGTTCGAAATGCAAGCAACGGAGTTGCTTGAAAATATTTAAGTAAGCGGCAGATTGGCTGGCTGTTCAAATGTTTCGAATAAATTATTTTGCAGTATTATCATCGGCTCATCCTTTCTAATACTTCGCACGAAATTTAATTTCCTACCTTAACTCCTCATAAGTAACCTGCGGTAACCTAATTTTTGTTCATCGCATTGTTTCACAATGTTTGGCATAACTTCGAAGAATCGACGGATTAACCACACCCCTCTGGTACCACCCATAAAATGGTCGATTTAAACCATATATTCTTAGCTTCTCGCCTATACAAATTAGCTTATTTAATTTATATATCCTAGATTCGAAAATTTTATTTTGTCGCCGTTCATTACTACGACTGAAAACAAAATGCAAATTAGTTGATTTAGTAAAAATTGGGGTTCTTCCTACATTTCCCAAATGAAGGACTGCACGAAATTTAAATTTTGCTTCTTTTATTATGCTTTAATTCAAAGTATTTTTTGTAAGAACAAAGCAATTTACCACTCACCTTCTGATATTACTCACACTTCTGCAGTAGCGCAAAAGGACGCTATATGGAAATATATGTGAGTCAGTTCATCTGAACTGATTGGAAAGAGTTTATGCTGCTGAGGCAATAAACTAATATGGATTTCGTAATATATTTTTACGTACAACAAGTCGAATAACAAGTTTAACATACTCTCCATTTTGCGTTAAGGGCTCTGCATAGAACTAATTCTGTGCTAATAAAAACCCAGTCAAGTGCAACCAATTGCTGTATACTTAGTGCATAAATTATGATTTACAATCTTTCTTGAAATGGGGGATACGTGATGAGAAGAGTTTAATGTAATTTTTAGTATTGGAAAAGATTTTATAATGTGAAGAAGCTTTAAAAGATAAGACGCAAAACAATATGAAATTCACGTTAGGATTCGTGGCAATCAGTTCTATACTGCATTATGGTTCTTCCTTGGACAATAAAACTTTGGTGAAAGCAATGAATGATAAAAAAGTGTACCCTAAACTAATAAATATTAAATTTCTTGAATTGTGGTCAGACATTAGAAATGACAAAGATGTGATTTTGTTGGGAGAAGTTCTAGAAGAGATCGAAAGAGGTACAAGAATGTGTTATACTACTAAGACATGGCTGGATTTAATTTGTCTCATTTATTTATTTGTGTAGGTCGTGGAAAATCTCACAAATATAAGAAATTAGAAAAAACGTTATATCCTCTCTTCATGGGCGTTCTAATTGCCAAAGTTGTTTTGATACCACTGATATTGAAAATGTTGACAGCTGTCTCTTCCGCCGCTTTAGTGATGAGTAAAATCGCATTAATTACAACGGGCCTTTTGGCTTTAAAATGGATATTCTCTGACTCGGGTGCTAATGATTACAAGGATCAGACCCATTTTGAATTGGTGTATGTACATCCAACTACAGCATATTTGAAACCACGTCGTGGTTTAAAATATTGGGATGACCAATCATGGTCCGACAGTAATTTTAATCCCATCTCCACACACAGCAAACAAACGTATATACCCGTTAATAAAGTTAAGCAAAATCAACTTCCATACCACGGTTACGGAAAAATTGTTACCACCGAAGATAGCAAAACTACCAGCAAATCGAGTATAAGTGGTAGAACCACCCAAAATAATATACATCATAACAGCCAACATAATTACTTCAGCAGCAGCAAACTTAATGATGGCAAACCATTTTTGTAACATCATCACTGGACGCTGGTGAAAGGCTCCCTTTTTTTTTGTTAACAATATGAGTAAAAATAAATGTTCGGATAAACGTCAGGCACTAATATTATGTGCACTGTAGAAATTGTTTACAACAATCCGAATATGTATACTTTAAGAAATTATTTGATGGCATTTACAAGTAGATTTACCAATTTGTAAGTTGTAAGAATGAAAGAATAGAACGTAACATACGTTAAGATTTGTTTTTTCTTTTGAATATACTCCATTGATACACTCCACTTAAAATCAATTAATATTAAGGTGATTTACTGTCGCAAATTAAGAGTAGAGAAAGGTGATAGATAAAATCCACACATAACTAAAAAGCAAAAACAAACATTTTTTAAATTTGTACACGAATGTAATGGTAATATTATATAAAGGGTGGCGCATAAGTAACGTTAACTGGACTATATTGAATGCGTTCTTGTGCATCATTTGGTTTTAACTCGTGAACCAATTGCATCATATATGGAAAAAGATGTTACATATGTAAAATTCTTTGCAAAGACCGTCTAGACATCCGTAACTGCTGAGAACGTCGCCTGGTGGAAGTTTCGGGGATTTCCTCAATGCTTGCTTGCACTCGAGCAATGGCCACTTCATTTCGAACTGCACGAGTTCTTCAAGCACGCGGAAGATCGCAGACAGCCCTTTGATGCCCAAAATGCTGAACCAATCGGTTAATTGTTGGAGCGCTAGGAACATTTCGAACATGAAAGAAATTTCGATATGATCTGAATAATCGAATGCTGACTTAAAAAGTAAAATTAAAAAAACTTTGGTTCTTTGTTCTGTGCTGAGCCTTTCCATCATGAATTACCCAAGTATTATTTAGTTAATTCTGTAAAGAGACAAATAAAAAAGATTTAAACAAAAAATGTATTCACTGATCAAATCTTAACGTTGCTTATGTGGCACTCTATATAATTTTAGGTAATTAATTTGACGTTTTTCGAATGGAAATATTCGAATTAATAATTTTAGTCGCGGAATATGTTACAAAGGGGCTTCATTAGTTTCCGTACACAAATCAAAAATTAAAAATAACATACAAAATTATAATTACACTTTTTATTTGCCAATTTGGCAGTACGTTAAATAGAGACATCATTATTATGAAATTTTATGAGGTAGAAAGTTTCCAGGGGAGCCTACCCGAAATGGCAAATGAAAACTGATGAACGTGTGGCATAATTTAAAATATAACATAAATACGAATTTTTACGGTTTTTATGTGATATATCCTAAAGTGCGTGGAAATTCAGGTCATAATTCATAGAGCTGCGTTTAGTATCGGGTTAAATTAGGCACTTTACACATTGATACGTTCCACATAGGTTCAGAGTGTTATTGACAGTTCGACATCCAATGTCATTGACAGAAGATTGATTTTGGGCATGGGCCACAAAATTGGGCCTTATATAATTGATAGTGGTCAGTGGTCAGAGATTAATGAACCTTGGAGAAAAACATACTTTTAGTCAAAATTGAGGTATTTTGTAATTGATATTTCATTTGCCCTGACTTCGCGGACGAGATAAGTAGGTCTATCAAAGACCACTACGCATTGAGGGATTATCGTGCTATTCTGATAGATATAACGAATGCACGATCGATGCCAATTGGTGGTACTAGACGCGTGGGTGCAAACTGCAAATGGACACCTTTGACAGAGAAGTGTTTGAAGGCTTAAACACGTGGAACTTACCAAGGAAAGAGGGAGCATCACCAATAGGAGAAGTTACACAGATCTGTAATCCTTCTGTGAAAAGGAAATGGTATAAAAATGCAGTATATTGGATGAGGAGATTAAAAAAAGGAAAACTATAGTGTGTGAGAGCGAAAAGACAATTCGCCAGATTGCGTGGCGTGCAAGACAGGGAACAGTTTCTTCAGAAACTGGGAGATAGAAAGAGCCTCAAACACAAGACGTCCGGGCAAAAGAGCATGTTTTAGAATTATGTTTGACAATAAGGAGAATAACTCGTTTTTGTGACGAAAGAGCTTAAAAGTTTCATACCAGCACCATTTAGGGAATATATACTATGTGATAAAATAGTTTAATATATTTCTCCGCGACAGAAAACGACTTCATGGATGAATTATTGCCCAAACGACATACACAACTTCCGCCGATAGCAACAGCGGAAAAAATTTGAAAACTGTTTCACGGTACGACACAACAGGGTCAGATTTCTTCAAAGGAATACAAGCGTGATCTTCTTCCAAATCCTTCAAGCAAATTTCCAAATGCAATTCACCGGCACCGGCAATAATGTGTTCTATATGTGTGGTACTAAAAAAGGAAGTAATTCGATATTGTACTAGTCAGGTGTTAATATTACCCCTTCCCGGTAATATGAATAACTCTTCATCATGTCAACCTTTCTGCATGACAGATGCATGAGGAAAACCCTTGGAGAGTGTAATCTCCAAGGGACCAATAGTTTGAGGCCAGTTAGCACGGTTAGAAGTACAATCGAGAGTAGGATTTGGAGAAATGATTCAAAGGCAAACTTCATGGCTGTAATGTTATATGTATGTGAGAATTGTTTTAAATACTACTAATATACAATAATACAAAATATATGTAGGAAAAGATTATTATCACAAATGCTAGCAATGAAGTGATTAGGCTCTGACCAATGGGATTGAAACAAGGTAGAGGTTATGTCTTGTTTCTTTCTTATGGCAGTCTTATCTATTATACGCCGCCCGTAGAAAATAATTCCAAGCGCTTCGATCATCTGCGCTTCTCATCCAATTCGTTACTCCAAACTTGTGACTGTGTCTATTACCAGCAAAAGGGGTAAGGGAGCTGTTAAATTTGAATATTTGCATATGTCCGATTGCAGCAATGGATGATAAATAACCGTCTGTCGATAAGGACATAACTGGAGTATGTAGAGGCGAAGACTGGAGAACTTACGTGGTCCTATGTGGGGTAATGCCCCAAAGTAGTAAATTGTCATTTCTTCTAGTACTAAATAAACATTGCGTACTCAAATTAAATAAGCTGTCGGCCAAATGGAGTAATTTTTTTAATTAATTAAAGTTGGTTGTTAACGAATTTTTTACTAAATTTCAATTGAAACAAATGGTCATTTCTGAATCGTTCATTCCGATTGAGTATGAACTGCAAGTTGTCATATATTATAAAAGAGAGTTATGCAAGCGAATTAAATCAAAACTACAGTAATATTATTAATGTGTTTGATCTGATTTTTTTATACATTTTATTATATTTCATCCAAAATTAAGTAAAGTGGTTGTCATAACATGTAGAACGTTTTCACATCATCTTTCCTAAATATGTCTATATATGTCTGAATTCAAAAGTATTAAAATTGTATTTGAAACCAACTTGTAAACTTAAACTTGAACTCAATCTATCTTTATTCATACTGAAATTAAGGAAGCTTTGAAATCGGATTTAGTAAAAATCCCTATTTTTTGGTTAAGTAAAATTCAAAATTTTTTTTCATTTGCTTAAAATGAATTTTAGAAACAAAATATAATGATGGCAAACTTGTAAACTTGAACTTGAATTCAGTATATCTTTATTCATTCTGAAATTGAGGAAGCTTTGAAATCGGATTTAGTAAAAATCCCTATTTCTTGGTTCAGAAAAATTTATTAAGCTGTTTGAATTTTGAAGTATATAAATGTATTCCCTTTGAGTTTATTGTTTTCCACATCTTAGTATCTGTTAACAGAAATTGAGTAAAGTGGTTGATATGTTAAATAAAACAAAAAAAAAAAAAAAAAAGAAAAACAAATTCCATTAGAGAGAACTTTTCATATTCATTCAGCTTACAAACATTCTATTTTTAGACTCTCTCAATGTCATGTTAATTAAGTATCCCATTTTTGTATCTTCGCCCAAAGCAATGAAAGGATAAATCATTTGATGCGGCAAAAATGTAACACCCATAAGGAAGAAGGAAGCGTTCAAAGTGTGAAGTATCCTTTGGCCAATTGTGATTCATGACATTTTATGTAGATTGAGTGATGTCCGCCGGTTTACCGGGCTGGCTGCGTAAATCTTTATGCAACGCCTTAAAACCCTGCGTATCTTAATATTTTGCACATCGTAGGCGGGGATTAAATTGGGATATATAGCCCACACCTTCTGACGCCTTGCAATCAAATGACCAATTTAACCTATGTTTTCTTATGATCATATCATCTATGCTGTTATACTTAATGCTCTCATATTTGAGATACGTTAAGGGTTTACTTAGATACTGCTCATAGAAGAGAATGGACCGCATTTTCAAGACCCCTTTGGTACCTCCCATACAAATTGTCAGATTTTCTAAAATTCAGTTTCCATCCTATAACTTCTAATTTGTAAACTTTTGCGACCTGAATTTTTATTCATTGGCTTGACCATTAATTTCTGGTAAAATCTGCAGAAAATTAATCACTTTACCATGCCGCTTCTGGTACATCTCACACAAATGGCCTATTTAAAACATATATATATGTAGTGCTATATTCAATTGTACTTCAAAATCCAGTCACATTTGGTATTCGAGTAGGTTCAGGGTTTTCAGTGTCTGAAAATAAAAACTAACAGCGTTTTCATACTCCTCTGGAGTCTGCCCTACAAATTTTCCGATTTTCTAAAATTCACTTTATTCGCTGTAACTTCAAATTCATAAATTGTAGCAACCTCAATTTCTATCCATTGACCTGTAATTTCTAGTAAAATCTGGAAAAAGTAATGGTACCTCCCTAGCCGTTACTTTGCGCGCGTGATTTTATATTTTAAGTAAAAATAAAATCATAAGTTGTGTTCCTTCCAATATATTTGACACAGTCAGGGGAGTCAAAATTTCCACGATTTTGAGTTCGATGGTTTAGTAAAGAGCATGCTAATTTTTTATCCGACATCTGATTTAGATCATAATGTTTATTATTTCTGACAATATGTTAATGCCACGGCAGCATTTTCGCTTAGACGATGGCATCGCCTTTGTTCCCTTTCGTCTCAGCTTTTACTTGAAAATACTATTTTTGTAACAAACTATTAAAGTGTGAGCGGGCAGCAAAAGGAATAAGCTCTTTAAGTTAGGTCCATTGAGCTCCTTCCTTTAGATTTAGACTGATTCCGTTATTATCTCATTTATTTTCTGTTTGAATTCGAAAGTTTGTATTTTCATGGTGTTACACACGAGAGACGTCCCAAAACTAAACGACCTAACAAAGAAGACAAAAAAAATTTTGGGAACATTTCTTTTTACTTTCCGAAATTAATTTCCTTTTAGCTCGATACATTTTTTCCAGCGATATTAAATAGCTTCTATAGCCTGTTCACAGTAAGAACTGTCAAAATCCTTAAAATAGCCATTAGCCGCAGACTCCACCTTTTCACTGTTGACAAATCTTGCACAAGTTTGAAACTTTTACAAGTTTGGAAATAAAAAATAGTTTGAGGGTGCTAAGTCTGAGGAACAAGGTACGTGATGAAGCAATTTGAATTTTAATGTATTAATTTAGGCCATCACAATAGTGGGTGTGTAAACTGGAGAATTGTCTTGATGAAACAACAGTTTCTTTTTTGCCACTAATATTCGCTGTTGATGGTTTTTCCGTTCTAAAGATAATCAATAAAAATAATCCCATGCGCATTCCAAAAACAAAAAAAAAAAAAAAAAAAACAAAAAAATAAAAACAGACTCCGTGACCTTGCCTGCAGATGGATCCGTCTTCAGCTTCCTTGGACTCGATTCTCTCATTCAAGTTCACTGCTTTAACTGTTCCTATGTGTCAGTGGTTAACCCATGTCTCATCCATGGTTATAAATCGAAAAAAAATTGGCCTATTGCGATGAAACATTGCCAAACACTATACTAAAACATCTTCAGGACGCTGTTGTTGCTCTATTGAAAGCAGCACCCATCTTAAAACTTCGGTCAATATACGATGTATAACACTTTTTCAAATGCCTATTATTTCGACCATCTCACGCACGTTCAGCCGACAATGATCCGATACCATTTTGTGGATTTTCTTAACCGTGTCTGACATGGACACCTCAATTTTTCGACCACTACGGTGTTTGTATTGGCAGCTCTTACGGCCTCGTTGAAACTTTACTATCCGGGACTCTCCAGCGTGAAGTCTAACTCGGTTTTAATACTGGACTGAGACCTTTTTGGAAATGGAAATATTGAATTACATAACGGTGACCAATTTCCTTTATGTTTACAAATTCACTGAGACCGCTTACTTTTGATGACGCAAATAAATGTATCAAACAATGTATGTTTTATAAGGTTGCTACTTTTCACCAAAATAATTTTTTTCAACTACTGATACCATCTATACATCAGATGTGTAAGATGTGTGTAATGTGTAATTTTAGTATCATAATTTTAGATCCTGCCAGGCGGGTGCTTCCTTTCTTCCTTGTTTATATCTTAAGACAACGATTTTCAAAATACGTTCCAACATTGCGCGACAATGACCTAAGAGGAGTTCATTGATGGTCCATTTCACATCTAAAAATTTAAATTTCCAGAAAATTATTTTTACCACTTGATTAAGGGATCTCCGATCTCAATTTCATGACTTTGACTTTAGCTATTTCATTCAATCTAATCCACATTTTGTGTCCTCATTCTTTCATTTCTTCTTAAAGGTATCAATATTTCAAATACATTTTCATTTCAAATCTCTTCTTAATGCAAACCTACGTAATATGGTTTATGATGGGATATACATTTTCGTGATTCTAAGTTTTATCGATCGAATAAGTCATGATCAGTGAGTCAGTCTCTAACGAAACAATTTTGTATATATAGATTTTCATAGCTTCCTCCCGGTTATGATAAACTCATTCACATTTGGTACGCGCATAGTGTCTACAAATGAAAGTGGATCGTATTGTCCAGAAGGGGTACCTCCAATGCCAATTATCCAATTTAATCGCGCATATGGTTTAAATTAGTTAATTTGTATTGGAGTTGTATTAAATGCAGCATTGTGCATTAATTCGGAGAATTTGCTGATAGGAACTGAGGGACTTACCACGCCCCTTCTGGCTCTCCGCAAGTTTGTGTGCCGAAGGAAAAAGACTGGACAAACCTATAGGTAACTCGGTTCACCTGACTGAAATTTTTGTGCTGGTTATCTTAATCTTTCCTAAACTGAGCTCAATTTGTACTTGGAACTATCCTGTCCGTGCACTGTATTGAATTAGAACTTGGATTTTTTTAATTTTTCTGACTTAAATTATTAAGAGTCATACTTGAAGTAATCAAACCGTTCCTCAATGTTGGCGTAATTATACTTACATTGAAGGAACTTGTTCGAGGAAATTTGCGTATTTGTTTTAGCACATAATATTAGTACGTGTACTCAATTCAAATAAAATTTAATCAATTTCAGTTTTAATTACACGTTTTAAAAAAACTTCGTTAGTATTGAGTAGATGTAATATATTCATTTTAAGTATGTCTCGATTAACAAAAATTCATAGTTTATTATTAAAATGAAAGGACAGGAAAGCGAGTGGCAAATGGGAGAAAAAGACTAAATTATTTGACTTTGTTGATTTTTTCGCGTAATTAGGTTGATGTTCATCAGTACGTAATTATTCCCTTGTTTTGCTGCGCTGTAGAATCTGTTATACTATAGGTATATATAAGTACTACAAAGCATTACAAAGTTCAATCATATTCCATATTCCAAAACCAACATCTTCATATAGGTAGATACATTGGTATTTCCCATGCAAAATGCACGTTAAAAAATCAAGTTACTCATAAGTAAGTGGCTT
Organism: Philornis downsi; assembly: GCA_019455685.1. NCBI lineage: Eukaryota > Metazoa > Arthropoda > Insecta > Diptera > Muscidae > Philornis > Philornis downsi. The sequence goes on from JAHXMU010026532.1 coordinate 2,005,667, forward strand.
GGCAAATTACAGGCCAGATGTTATGTAAGCATACCTACTCAAACTATTGGCATATCTTGTTGCTTTACTTGGTGATACCTGAAGTTTATTAATTAATTAGACGACAGAAAAAACATCAAAAAAGGCCCACAAAATAGGCCTCTTATTTTCTCTCACAAACAATTGCTCCATATAAGGTATTATTCCTGTATTGATATGCAAGTATACCAAGATGGCAATTAATTGTGTGGAAATTAATACTGAAATGTCAACAAAGGGAACTGACGTCCAGAAAACTTCACCTGACCTCCTTTTACATTAGTGCAGAGTGTGCGAAGCTCCAGAACGGACAATGGCACAGGATTGCTAGCACACTGGCATAAAGGAAGTTATACCTTACTGAAATCAATTATTTTTACTTGCTTATAGCCTTCTACCTTTCACTTAAAAATTACATCGAAACCATAGGTTAATTTATACATAAGTAACCCTAATAGAAGGTGGCAACGCGGACCACTGTCATTAACAGAATAAATTTTACTAGAAGCTTCCAATGTTAAGTTTACTGAATCTGCTGCAGTTGAAAGAAGGATTAAATTTAGGAATACACACACGTTAAACTAGGTAAATTGCATGGCAAGTACAAAGAAAAGCGAAGTTATCCAACGATTTTTTTTAAAAATTTACCAAGCTTTACAACAGTATGTGCGAGACAAAATTCAAGTTGCTGCAGTCTAAAAATTAAATTTGTAGAACGGGGGAAAAAATACATTTGGTAAATTGTTCAATTTTTATAGAACAAATTGCATTCTCAGAACTAAGCTTGTAAAACCACACCCCAACTGCTTGCATGATATAAAGCTAAGAATATGTGTAATACATCGATCAATATGTATGTGAGGTATTCAAATTGACGTGGCAAAAACACAACTTTAAAAGAGAATGAATGGAATGGAAGGTACCATGTATATGTATATGTTGCCTGTTCGACTATTATTAAGTTTCAATATACATTACAAGTAAGTATAACGAATAAGAACGTAGGATAATGCGGTCAATATTTTAAGAGCTACAGAGAAAAAACGAAATTTAGCAAAATCAGTTAATTTGTTATGGAGATGCCAGAAGGGATGGGGCAATGGTCGTTATCAGGTTTTATTTTAAATATGGCTGATTTTATTGCAACTAAATGGAAAATATGAACAAAAAGATAGTTAATCGGTTGATTTTTTTTAACCAGGAAGCATTAGAAAGCTACATACTGACCAGAAATATGGGTTGCTCTAGATTACGAATTGGGAATTACAGGAAAAGAATTAATTTCGGAAAATTGTAGATACGATCAGGTAAAATATAAGGATGTGCAAAGTTGTAAGAAGATTCCGAATGACCAGTTTCTGTAATTAACGTGTCTATATTTGGTCAAAAGATACTTTGTATTTCAAACTCTTCCTTCTCTGTGTTCTATTTTTGACAAAAATATGCAAAAAAAAGAAGGAAAATAATGACTTTTAATTTTTAATCGCAGAATACCAAAATATTAGGGAGACTGCAACAACTATAAGCATCAAAACCGGCTTTTCCTTTCATACCATTTCTGGAAAACCAGCTTTAAAGGCAACTATTGCGCTAACATTTTTTGCAACTATCTAAAATTATAAAAAAGAATATAACTGGTATAAGTATGCAACCAATGTGTGAAGCTCATCTGCATCAGTACTTTTAGTCAATAACCAGATACACTTTTCCATGAACAGATGAGGTATTACATCGTAATATACTTCATTGCGACTGGCCGTGGCATGATGGTTAGAAAACGCAACTATTATGAATATGACCGTGGGTTCGAACTCAAATCATTATCTGAGCATTCGAAGTGTCTAACGAATGCTTCGGGTAGTCGAGTAACCGGCAAGTCCAGCAAAACACATCCCAAATAAACGTTCGTAATCGTCATTCAGCTATAGGTCTCCCTGAGTGAGTCTAAAATTAGAAAGCGTGTAAACTCATTGAATGTTAGAAGCCTTCCCATATCTCATTCATTTTTTACTTGAATGCCATAATGTTCGATTTTGCAAACAAAGAAAATTGGTTATTTTTGACAAATCTCAGGTACGCTTGCATATAGTCTTGAATTTTCCTCGGTTTTTATTCATTCTTCCTCAGAATTCACAGGACATAATAATTGATGTGTTATTTGATCAATCTTTTCTGGTACCCTCATAAAAATTTCGATTGTTATGAGGTAATAAAAATGTTTTTACGTTCACCCGAACGGACAATGTGCAAACATGTAACACTTTGACCAAGTGCATTTCATAACCTTTTAAGTCGATTGAGTATTGTCTGCCTTGCTGGTAGACATGCTCGCTCTCACAAATCTATACAAAGCTTTTTAGAACCTGGCACAGTTCAATAATTTGCCTGACCGTACTCGGTGAATGCTAGCTAGCTCTTCTGATACCTCCGTTTAAATTTATCAAAACTTAAGTTTTCATTCGTAATTCTTATTTGGGTTAACATTTTCCTATTGTTTTGTCTCGAAAGGAATTACAAAACTTAAAAAAAAGAAAAAAATTATCACGTGGGATCAGTAGCTGTGGAAATATTGAGATTCCAATAGGATCGCGAATTCAGAATATATAAAAAAATTTATACCTATGCAATTGAATATGAAAACTCATACAAACTTTCCTTGAACCTTTATCTTAAGACTTTGTAGTCCAAAGGGAAATCGTAAATTGTGTAATAAACTGTCTTCTAGCTATAGGCACACTAAGCTCACTTTTGGCCAAAAATATGAGGGCCGGACTGCTTTTGCATTTATTTTATTCCAATATTACTTCAAAAGAATAGAAAAAATAAAAATACAGAGATGAGAATAGTAGCAGTTAGTTGGACTACCATGGCAAGGCTGGTATAATTCTGGGAGACGAATGAAGGTATATATCATTTAATGTATTTGAAGTACCAAAGTCCCCATGGCCTGTCTGGCTAGCTGTCTGGTAAACATGATAACTATCGTAAATACTCATGGAACTTCTTAACAGTTTGCAGCCGATCTTAGCAAGACATTGTAAATAGGGTATGTCGACTTACGTCTTTTAATACCTCCAACACACATTGACCGATTTTTCAATTTTTACCTTATAACTGTTTTTCGTTGAATATAGTAAATAAAATTTTGTCCCTCGTGTTACTTTGCAACGGCTGGTAAAATTTAAAAAATGACCGACAAAGTCCAAATATGCCGTATCTTCATATCCTTCAAATATTTGTACGCAGTTGAGATAAACTTGGTACGCATCATGTCTATCATAAACTTAGAACTGAGAATGAGAATAGGTAGCATGGCTCGGCCTTTCTTGTACATTCCACAGAAATGAACCATTTTACCATATTTTTTAAGTTCATATTTCTATTTAGTTACGCAAAATTCTGTCATATTTGGCAAACGCTAACTATTTACTAAAGTAGGGGTTTGGAAACAAATTAACAGTATTGTTACGGCAAGCTATAAAGCTTGAGACGAATTGTCTAAGTGGTCACACCCTTTCTGATACCTCCCATAAAAATGATCAACTTAAAACTTATATTCTTAGCTTCATATCTTTCAATACTTGTACTGAACACAGTCAAATTATATAACCTTTAGTGATTTCATAACCTCCGGTCTGGCAAGGCTGTCAGCTGTTAAATACCTACCATCTGAAGTGTTACTTATTTAATGAAAGGTTTGCCATTTACGAATATGGATCTTTTAACAATCGACGAACGCGTGAAAATAGTTAAAATTTACTTCAAATGTGGTCACTTTTACTACTGTACTACTGTGCAATGAATTGACAAGATTGATGTGGTCAGGCCTGTGTGTAGCGTATAATACGAACTTGTCGATTATACGGCGTTCTCAGCAATTGGGCCTATTTTTCGGCTCATCATGGTGTATTTTGCATTTGAATTTGCATCTCCACCCATATAGGCTCCAACTCACGCAAAAATTAAAACCGGATTTGCATTTGGATTTGACCGTCCATCTATATAGAGTCTAACTCGCTCAACAACTAAAGCCAGCTGACCATTCGCAATGCAGTAGATATGTTGATTGTGTGCTATGGCAACAGGCTTTCTATGCCGATTTTTCGAATAATATTTTCTTCAACGATGAAGCTCATTTCTCACTCGATCGTTACGTCAACAAGCAAAATTGTCGTATATGGGGCTCAGAGAACCCAGAAGTGATTGATGAAAAGCCATTGCAACCGGAAAAAGTGACTGTTTGGTGCGCATTATGGTCTGAATGTGCCATCGGGCCTTATTTTCCCTAAAATGACGCGGTAGGAACCATTACCTTCAATTCAGAGTACTATGGCCGGATGATAACCGACTTTTTTTTGACGTGAAATTCAAGATTATAAACTGGACGATATGTGGTTTCAACAAGACGGAACCACGAGACACACAACACGACCGATTTTGCCTTTATTGCATGAGAAGTTTCCAGAAAGCGTAATTTCACGTTTTTGGCGACGTCAATTGGCCACCAAAGTCATGCGATTTCATGCCATCGGACTTGTGTTGTGGGATGACCCCAAACGTTGGAATGTTTGAAAACCATCATTCGTCACGTCATCGCCGAAATACCGCCCGATATGTGTTGTTGATGTTGATCCACTGCTGCAACTAATCTAGAGGCGGTCATTTAAATGGCTTTATATCTCGTACATAATGACAAGTTCCAAGAATTATAATGAAATAAAAGTTTCATCGAAACCGAAGCTTTATGTGTGTTTTATTTAATATTACTTTTGATACAAAAAAATGGATAACCTGGCACGTTTACTGAACATAATAATAAACAATGATAACAACAAATGATAATCTAACAAAAAAAAAAAAAAAAAACGTCGGATTCCTTTCTGTTACCACCCTCGCAAATTACCCAACCTAATCTACATATTCTTACATTCATATCTGTCATTCCGGTGCCAATATACGAATTGGTCAATTTAACAAAAAAAAAACACTTTCCTCCTCAATTTCCAAGCGAAGCTCAACAGAAAGTTACAACTTTGCTTCTTTTATTGTTCTTTAACTCAGAGTATTTCGAGGTAAGAGCTTCGGCAGTTACTACACTCTTTTATCACCCCTCACAGTTTTGCATTAAACCAAAAGGATAGCGGGTGAAGGTATGTGTAAATCAGTACTTTCTGTACTGGTTGTACAAGTTTTTGCAAGAGAAATGGATTTTATTGGATTACAGTAGTTGTCTGGTACCTAGACAACGCTGTGGTTACTGGGTTAGCTGTTTTTCGGCAATATTTTCAAACAATAACTGACCTCAAAAGCCAACACACTCCTTCTCTACTGCCTTTTTAAACTGATTTCCTTTTCAAGATTGCACTTGTGATAATCCACTGCAGGGCTTCTCACAGTTTTGTTCAAATTCTATATACATATATATTTATAGTGTATTAAATGTATTATCATATATTAAATTTTGTGATAAGCAGAATATTTATAATCATTGTCATATTACTTTAAGTTGCTTTTCATGGAAGCTTTAGAATATAGTTAGATGTGAGTAGCATTAATTTATTTTCCAAGGTAATTAAAATTGAAAATCAACAATGGCTATTTAATTGCCAAATTAAATATTGATTGATTGGTTCCACAAAAAGTAACTTGAAAAGTCCATCTTTTGTTTAAAGATATTCGATAATGGACATTTATTAATGGCGTTGCAAATTAATTATGATTTTCTCATATAATGCAAAGGACATTTGTAATTTATCAATTACTTACGTCACTTGTGTGACGGTAAGTCGGACTGTGTTAAAGTTTACATTTTATTTTGTGTGTCTTGTAAGAACATCTTAAGATAAAGCTACCAAAGAAACTCTAATTTTCATATTTTTCCCATACTCTCCTTTTATCGAAGCATTTTATTATTATTAACAGGCCTTTTGTTGCCATATTTGACCAAACGCCTTAGGGCAATATTATTTACACAAATTTAAATAACTGCAGTTAATGATTAAGGATCACAACAGAAAAGTTAAACTTCGATAAATATCTTTTATTATATTTCCACTTTCAGAATTAAACGATTAACAGATACCAAATTTTACCAAATCCGAATAGAATCGATCATTTGTGTTGTAGGTATTAGTAAAGGCTACTTGGTCGATTGCTCTAACCCACTATGGTCCAGTAGTTAAAAATTACGGAAGAAACATTAATTTTATGGCTCTAAAAAATGTATATTAGCGTGATCCGTTTTTTCTCTTTTTCAGCCAAAGCTTAACTTGTACCAAGTTTAATGCAACTACATAAACAACATCAACCATATAATATATGGATTGAACCGGTTATTTACATACCTCCCAAGCAGTATAAAGAATTATAAATGAATAAATAAACGGACAAAAATTTACGTCATTGGAGGAATTACATTGGATAGATTGAATTTCGAAAAATCGATAAATTTGGGTCCCGATAAAGGATGTGGAAAATTAGCCATGAACCTAAGAATATATGGGATAAATTGACCATTTGTATGGGATTCATAAGAAGGAGCTTAGCTAATCAGTCAACTTTTTTTGTTTTTCAAATTCTGCCAAGCAGTATAAACGAACATAAGGGCCAAAATTTAAGTTGCTGAAAGTTGCTTAATTTTTAGAGTACCAGAAGAGGCTAGACGCTATAGTTCTCATACAATCCACTGCTACCAACAGGTAAAATATTAGGCTGTGACAAGTAGTCGAAAGCTTCATAAATATTTACAGCAGTTATCATTACCAAATACATTTTATGGCTTCATTTATTTATTGAGCAACGCCCCTTTTCTGGCCGGTTGGGTTGCCGAGCGTTGTAAATCTTTATAGAAGTTTTTAAAACTTAGCACAGACAAATATTTTGGTGGATCGCAGCCGAAATCATCCTTCTTCTCTATCTTACTCCTAATTCGCAGATTGCAATCATTTGAAACTTTGCCCATAAGTTTACAATGCTTGGTACAATCTGAGAAAAATCTACGACTAAGCACGCCGGTCTTACTACCTCACGTACAAATGACCGATTTTTTTTATGTATTTGGTTCATTATTTTCTTCGGTATTTTCATTATAATTTTAATTTAAGATGAACGGCTTGTCAGGCCACTGCATCTGATCGTAGTGTTGGGGCTGCCAACGACCATTAAGTTGGTGAGTTGAGTTTCAGTAACAGAAGTTCCATACTGGCCTAAGACGCATCTTGGCATAACGAATTATAGGAGAAGTGTAGAAGATCAAAGCGCTTGGAATTATTTTCTATGGGTGATGTATAATAGATAAGTACGTCTATGCCAGTCGCCACCAAAGAAGATTATCGGGTTCATACCTTTCACTAAGTTGCGCTAAATTCAGTCAAATTTATTGCACGTTCGGCATTTGCCGAGGTGGGATTTGTGACTAAAAACGGACCTCACTGTCTCGCCACTTCCGATATCTCTCATACAATGTTCCATAATTCAATCTTTCGTGTTTAATTTATAATTAGTAGGCTGCCGCAACATAGATTTTCATAAATTATGCCAATTTATAATTCTTTTTCAAATTTGGGAAAGACGTAGCAAGTGATCAAGTAACCTAAACAGATTCTAGATTCATGTTCATTTTGATCCAAACTTAGTATAATTCTGCATGCATCAAGCATTTAGTAAACTTAGTTCAGTGATTGAAGCTGATCAGCTTTGCCAACCAAAAACTAACGTTGTCCTCATAAATCCTATACGGAAGGTTTCACCAAACAAAATAAAAAAAAAAATCGTTAATTCAGAGTACATTTTCATAAGAACGTGGTTTTCTGAGTCCCTTATGCATTAGAAAAAGCAAAAGGACGTTGTGCGAATATAAATGTAATTGCAAATGACTTTGATTTGATAGTTTTGCTTTCTACTCCTCGTGGTTTGCTTTTAGAATGTTTATTTTATGAAAATTGCCACCATACAATCTATACGAATTATCGGAATAGGAATTACCCAATGACAATATATTTCGAGTTTTGTATTACACTTTTTCAATTTTTAAGGGTTTGCTTACAAAAACATCACTCTTAGTTAGACCTACATAAAATTTTTAATTGATATGTACCAATAAAAAATTCTTGTATAATCCATAAGACGTATTTTATGAGTGGACTCAATAAATGAATAAATATGGAACTTCTTTAGAGATACCTCATTAGGAATACCCCATTTGACGCAACCATAGTTTTGAACTTTTTCCTCATAATATGTAAGTCTATATAAAATACATCATTTATAGTGAAATTGTCATGCTATAACAATCGACAAACTATTTTACATTGGGCTAAGTTATTATTTAATAAAAACAAAAACAAAGATTCAACCTCGTACCCGCACACACCAAATTTACAGTGGATGGAGGTGGAACTTTATGCCGCTTGTCGCTACAGAGCTACTTACCATAATGACGGCTTCTGTTATTGTGACTGATATGTGAATTTTAGTTAACGTTTTGTGTCATCAATTTCACTTTCTTTGGAATCTGACTTAACTTCTCAGATAACCATCAATAACAATAGTCATTTACCAGTTTCTGGTGCGGTAAAATGTCATGCATTGTTTAGCAGAAATGGGCGCCGTTGGAGTTTCAAATTCTCTAGCGACTTTAATTGTCGGCACGTTTTTATATTCATTGTGGAATGATGTTACTTAACGTCTTGGCTTCAGCGTAGCCATATGTGAGACATCGTTTCCAGTTTACCAATTTTCACAGATAGTTTGACATTGAGGCAAACAAATATTTCATAACATGAGGTGTGAAATTGAAAAGTGTTCCATTACAGTGTATTTTACAAGTACGTCAGAGCACAACGTTTTTGGTATGGTAGCATATTTTTACCATTGAACTGCAAGGCACTCTAATGAGTATTTCATGATTGACGTCATGGTATCATGTTTATTTGCTTGCTTTTCGACATTTCTATATAAATACCACTAGAGAGCATTTTATTAACATTCCATTTCAATAAAATTGATTCCCCAAATAAAACTGAGACAAGAGCAGAGTCGATTTAAAAGCAACAAACTTAAAAGGAAAAAGGAACCATTATTAACAATTTTTGATTTGTAGCGTAAACCATTTCATTTCGATGCCTACTTTGAAGTATAAATTATTAATTTAAAATACGTCGCGTTTCAAATATGACAGCGGAAGGCTTTTCAGGAAGTACCAATCCAAATTAAACACAAAGTTTACAGAAACCAACAACATACGATGGCGGTCCCCAGCCGCTGCCAACAGTTTCAAACAAATTAGTTTGGTGAAAAATGGCAACCTTACAAAACATATGTTTTACGTTTTAAGGCGCCACGCTGTTTAGTATTTTTATTTGATTTATTATTTAGGAAATATTGGTTGCCGTTATGTAATTCAATATTTACATTTGAAAGGTCTCAGTCCAATCGATATTAAATCAAAGCTAGATTATACTCTAGGGGAATCTGCTCCTTCGTTTACAACTAAAATATTGGGTAGCAAAATGTAAACAAAACCGTACGAGCTGCCAAGACGATGGTCAACCCAATTGAGGTGTCCACGCCAGATACAGTTAAGGAAATTCACATAATGGTATTGAATGAACATCGGCTGAGGGTGCATGACAATGATAGCTGAAATGACAGGCATTTCAGAAAGTGCCACACATCGTATACTGACCGAAAATTTGGAGATGAGATAGCTGTGGGCAAGAAGTGCGGCTTTCAACAGAACAAAAACAGGGTCGTGAAGATGTTCCAGTATAGTGTTTGGTGATGTTTTACCGCAATAAAGCTGAAGTTTTGCGTCGATTTATAACCATGAATGAGAAATGTATCCACCACTTCACACCTGAGACAAAGGAATGGTTAAAGCAGTAGACTGGAATGGGAGAATCGTGTCCAAAGAAGGTGAAGATGATTTCATCTCTAGGCAAGGTGATGGCGTCTGTTTTTTGAGATGCGCGTGGGATTATTTTTATTGATTGATTGGTGATCTTCAGAAGGGAAAAGCCATCAACGGCGAATATTATTATAATTTATTGCAGCATTTAGGTGATAAAATTATGGAAAAAACCCGCATTCGGCGAAAAAGAAAGTGTTATTTTATCAAGACAATGCTCCAGTTCACACATTCGCTATTGTGATGACCAAAATTAATCAATTAAATCTCGAATTTTTTCATCGCGAACCATATTCGCCAGATTTAGTTCCGTCGGACTATTTTCTGTCTCCAAACTAGATAAAATGGCTCGGTAGTAAAAGAATTGCCGACAATAAAGAGGTGAAGTTTGTGGTTGATTGCCATTTTAAGAAGCTTGACAATTCTTACTACAAACAAGGTATAGAAGCTATTGAGTATTACAGAAAAAAACATATCGAGCTAAAAAGAGGTTATGTTGAAAAATAAAGAAAATTGTTCCCAACTTTTTTGTGTGTTCTTTGTTAGGTGGGCTATTTTTAGAATCACCTTCGTATTTGTAATCTAACCGATGGCCATGATGGGTTCAATATATTTTGATATGAGAACGGAATGTGTCAAACTGAGGGTGGGAGAATATTTTCTTGTACCAGGAATGATGTGTTTAACTGTGTTGCACATTATCCACGAGTAATGAGTAACCTGGCGTGGGCAATTAACTGTTTTTTATAGATAAAGCACAATTCTCATTAGGTGAAATTAAAGCAATGTGTAGAGGCCATTTGCCGTCACCCATAGGTAATGAACTACCTTCGGGGACAATGTGCTACTAACTTTTCCCACCTCAGGTAGGCATTCCATATTACCGCCTGTTAGTGGATTACCTATCCATTGACCACGGAATACAAACTCTGCTACAAAAAATGTGAAGCCATCATTCCTGTAGGTGAGCACACAGGTGACTTCAATTTTGTCCACTAGCGTATATATCTCATGATGTGAACGTAATTATAAAAAAATTATTGTAATTAAATATTATTTTCTTTGCTAACTGGGCAACTACAATTGTATTAAATATTGCCGCAAAACTTTAATATTAAAGAAACTAAAAGAAACCGAGACATTTTTTTAGCGCCAGTTAATTGGAAGTAATTATGCTATATTCATTAAGATATCGAGTGATGATTGCCGTCCTACCCATTCCTACCACAGCGTCAAAGAAACTGTGAAATAATTGAAAGTTAAGTAATAACGTATTTAGCTCTGAATTCGAATGCCAACAACAAAGAATTAATTTTGCTTTATGCCACAGGGCATTTATTAATGCGGTGAATTGTTTTTCCATATCACAGCTGCCCAAAGAAAATAATGCTCGCAATACCCTTAACATAAATACCACAACAACAATCAACAGGTAAGGGAGACCTCAGATTAACTGAACACTGAATTATGGACGCATTGAAGTATTTCTGGGTAGCCTTTTGGATAAATGATGGATATGACAATGTTAAGTAGTCTTTTTGATGGACCATTATTAAATCTGCTTTTCAAAGTCAACTTGCAAAGTTAACAAAGGGCGATATAACGTCAATTTGTATATATATTGCGTTCACAAAAAAACAACAATTATGAATGCAAAGTAGTGTTTTATGTTCACAGTAACAAATTGATAACTTGTAATTTATATTTTGCAATTTTTAGATATTTTGGAATACCAACAGTGGTGAGCATCGTACACCAAAACGAATACTTTAAATTTTCTAAAGTGAAAATATTACGGCAATTACATCCACGAAATTTACTTCATAAATAGAACGACAACCATTTCTTTGTGCAATTACTGTGGAATCAGCAGAATACCATACAAAAGTAATTTCCTAAACATAAAATGCAGGCAACTACAGAATACGTTATTAATTTACAAAAAATATCGTTTATAAGACCAGCAATGTAGCTCCCTCGGACTATTTTCTATTTCTACAAAAAGGTGTATTCTATTTCTATATCTATATAGGTATAAGATTTGCCAACAGTGAAAAGGTGGAGTTTGGGGTTTCTAGCTATTTTAAGGAGTTTGACAGTTGTTACTATAAACAGGGTATAGAAGCTATTGAAAATCGCTGTGAAAAGTGTACAGAGCTAAAAAAAGGTTATGTTGAAAAATAAAGAACATTTTCCCAAAATTTGTGTGTATTCTTTATTAGGAAGGTAGTTTTGAGACCACCCTCGTAATTTGAAACGTTGGGAAAAATATCATGTAAATGTATGAATTAAAAAAAAATCATAAGCAGTAGTAATATAGATTTGCGCAAGAATATCGAAAGACAAAAATCAGATTAAGTCAACATAATATGTATGTCTTTGTTTCCAGAACCTTTAAACTAATTTAAAATCGCAGATGTTGTAATCACTAATTCATAAATTACCTAACTGATTTGTTTTATAATCCGTACACAAAAACAAAGATCCAGAACATTTAGTAAGTATCTAATTTCCGCCCAGCATCATTCATGGTCAAATTGCTTAAGGAGACATATCCGAGTTCAGAACATGAGTGGGTAACAAAAACACTAATTTAGGCTTAAATGTTTTACAATAAAGTTTCCTTATTCTTTACAAATATGAATTCCAATTTCGTTATTTTAATCGATATACATATATCGATCCACCAAATTGAATGTAGACGCTAAAATTAACTTTTATCAAATCTGTTATTTTGTGAGGTACAGCCAGCAAACACACAAACGGACGTAGCTCCAAAGTTTTAAAAAATGCAGCTGTCTAAGCCACCTCTTCAGTGCGTTATACTCTTCTCCGCATCCACATCCCTACGTGCGAGGACAAAAATCTCGACTTTTATCTGGAAATATTGATACAATCAACATATAATGTATGAGAAGAGGAATATTTTGATACTTATACATATCTGGTGGCGAGCCGTTGCATCGTCCATAATGATGTGACCCGCAGATGACACTACTGTGAACAATTGGTTCTGTAGGGGAAGCCTTCCTCATATGAAAACTAACCTAACTTTTCACAAGGAATGGAAACATATATGTATTACTTGATACGACCAAAAATATAACTCCTAGAAGAAAGCGTCTTAAATGCCAAGCACATTTTGACCTAATACGTTTCACGTTTTGTTAAGTCTGAATAAAAAGGGAAGACCGTGATTAAAACAGGGTTATTGATTACAATTCAGGTGCGGTATCAATGCAGATTAGGCAAATTGATTTCTCATGCCACTGTGAAGGCAAGTTAGACAATTTCTCAAGACATACGAGAAATTATTTGCAATTTAGAACGAAAGAAATTAAGAAAGTGATTAATTTCATTTCAGGATAAGTTATTTGGAGAAGCTAAGGTGCGGTAAGCATCATCTTGAGCTGTACAGAGTAACAGGTTTTTGGTTTCAATTATCGTTAAGTATTATCTGACATTTAACTTATTAACAATTCACAACATAAACGTACCAGCAGATACATTTATGGAACGTTTGAAAATTCATTTTAAATTCATATCAGTTTGATAATAAGAAACAATTATAAACACCATGTTCATACAAAGTCAATTGAGCGATGTCGGTCTCTCTGGCTGGCGGGTGACGTGACAATTGTCACAAATTGGGACAATGCTGTCCATTTTCATTCTCAGATACCATCTTGCAAATTCTCCTAAATGTACTGCAATAATATGTTGTGGGTAGGCGAGTGTTTCCTAGGATGCTTTGTACCGCTTACCCCTAAAACGCAGGCCTCTCTACCTGATCCTGTAATTAAGCAGGCAAATGGTATGATGCTTGCGTACAAAAACAAAGTAGTGTGGCCTTGTGCCAGGCGCCCTAGGAAAAGGTGGATTATGTCTTGGGATTCACTTGTAATATGATATCAAACTGACCTTGGAACTCGTTTTTCGAAAACCAAGTAAAGGGGAGAGTCATAGTTAAACAAGACACATCCTGGCAACAGGTGCGGACATAGAGAAGCCGTCAAGAGGTATCAGAAGATTTATCTTTTCCGTAAATATAGTTGTATGACCAGAGAGATCTGGTTAATGAACAATCACAGGAGCATGATATACTTTGCTTTGCTGTGTTGATATTCTCTCCTCGGACATTGAAAATCTATGCCGTATTATGGATTACCAGTTCCATGCGAGGTATGATAAAGCAAAATTGGAGTAGCTTGTCTGCGAAACCCAGACAATAGGGTTCTTCTCTTCTGGTAGCACGGGTGACCAGGTGCCCAAGGAACATTGTTCTTTCCTGGTCAATGGTCCTGGACCCCTGGTGGGAGCATCGTGCTGGCTGTGGTTGCCCGAATAAGTGTTTTCAGTGCTTTTGCGTTGCTCGAGCGTTGGTGTAGGAAGGCATTAGCTTGGAAAACACTGTTCATATCTATCCGAGGTTTTCCTAGATACCTCAACTCCTACCCGGGAGGTAGTTCACTTCATACCAAGTGGCTACAAAGGTACTTTGGCCGAGTGGGGGAGTGGGACCTGAGGAAGTTTTTCCAAGGGACCTACCTACTTCCAATCTCTGGTAGTCTAGCTAATCCTTCGGGATTAGTGTGAGTACCCCAAAGGGGCGCTTGCCATCGCTAGAAGAAAGAAAGAACACATAACCAAGAAAGAATAGCATATGATTAGAAAACGGCACCTGTGTGGCGGCACACCATGGGTAAAGCTTTATGTAAAACCTTCACATCAGTTGCAATAATATGATATGATATGAACCTAAGAATGCATGGGTCAAATCGGTCATTTGTATGAGAAGTACTAGATGAAATATGACTCGCTTTTTCAGATTTTATCTAGAAATATATATGAAAACTATTGGCAAAAATGCAGATCGCTGCAGTCTATGTACTAGAAGTTACAGGAAAAATTGTTATTTCGAAAAATGGGCTAATTTGTGCGGGATGTACTGGAAGGCAAATATAGCTCCTTTAAAATCACCGACTACGACCTGGCAAAATATTAGGCTGTTGTAAAAAATTGCATACAAAGCAGCCAACTAGCAGACATCCCTCAATCGACTTAAAAAGACAGGAAACGCATTTCGGCAAAAATACTTCCTTCCGATCGTTAATTTTTGTCGTATCAAATGATATATGCCTTCATTTATTTGGGTGAAAATGTAAAAATAGAAAATTATTACAAAATTCTGTCATTAAGAGTAACGTATTCAAAACCATTATTTGAAAATCTATGTCATGTTACATCGTTTTCTATTTCGTGATGTATTTAGTATAGTACACCCTCAACGAAAACGAAAAGTTTGAGGAAAAATTTGGAAGATTTGGTAAACTACATTCGGGAGTTTGTATTGTTTGTTTGTTTTTTGTATTGAATTTTTTCTCTGTGGTAGAATATTTCACACGCCATTTCATTGTTATCCAAGACTATTGTATGTTTTTCCGCAGCTCATCCAAATCTTTCTACCGATTAATACACCTACTAGGTTTTATTTGAGTTTAAACCATGTACTATGAAGTGAATATTTAAACAAATATTCCTGTATCAATGTCTACAGTGTACTCTTTGTAAGTTATTTCTTAAAAATGTCAATCCAACTCTTTTTCTCTGTCCAAAAGATTTGTATGTGACAGCATTTTAAAGTCCATTTTATTTTCTTAAAATGGTACCTCAGCGAGAGGCGTTTGCCTAATTTTTAATGATAGTACTATTTGATACTAATACACGGTTATATACCATTTGACACAGTTCGTAACGTTATGAGCGCTCTTGGCTTAATTTCCGACTTCAAGTACCAAAATTAGCAATGCTGTTTCACAAAATATATCAGTAGTAGTTTCATAGAGCATAGATTTATCTGGTCGCTTTGATTTCTGTTAAACTTATTTCAGTAAGTTTTTTATAATAACAAATTTATATTAAATACACTTAGATTTTTTTCTTAGATTTTTTCATATGAGAAAGTTTACGCGGATATCTATGAATATCTCTAAGCGTCGACCTAGCAATGCCTTAACACGAATAGAGTTAAACGATAAATAAAGCACCAGTTTCTTCAGTCTGTCAGTCAGTATGCAAACAGTGAGTGAATAATTCCATTTTATTTATTAGTACTGACTGGTTACAATACTATTCATTCATACCTACAATAAGCAGACAGCAACAATATCAATTTTGACTCATAAGACATAACTGGAAACAAAAATTGTGCGTTTTTTAGGTTAAACGCACAAATTCCAATGGGTGAAATTGATTTTCTTTTCATTTGTGCAAATATTAAATGTCAACATTTCGTTATCTGAGAAATATTGAGAAAGTGCTAAAGATGAATTGCTTAACAACCTTGGTACAAAAGCAGTGGAACTAAATTATGTTGATGGATAGATAGATTGATTATGTATCAATTATTTGACAATGAATAGAAACTGTGCCCCACATTAAGTACACATAAGTTATACATCTCATAAAAAAATGTGATTTCGCTGTAAAGTTTGTAATGACAGAATATAAATTTTAGAAAATACATAATTTGGCGGGAAAAATGGTCACAGTATCGGGATGTTCGGAAAGTTCGTTTGGTTTTTAAACAAAATTTATTTACAAATGTATATGCAAAAAACAATTATTTTAATCTATTATACAATTTCTCCCTTTTTTGATAACTTTTTCCCACCCCTCTGTGAGCTTTTTAATTTCTCTCTCATAAAACACCTGTGGTTTTTCCGAAAAAAGCGTTCAATTCGATTTTTCACTTCCTCGCCGATATGGAAATTCAAATCCTTCAAGTGGTTGCTCAGGCTGCGAAATAGGGGATAGTCACAGGGGCGAGCTCTGGGGAGTACGGTGGTTGAGGTAAAAATTCCCACCCAAACTTTGACAGCTTCTGACGGGCCCGCAAGGCAGTGCCAGACCACGGCGACAGAATGAGGTACCTACACATCGAGGTTGCTCACAAATCCGAGCTTTTTTATGACCCCGTGAACAAATGAGACTGATTTTTGTTTTTTTCTTTTTTGGTTATTTCAGCTACATATTTCCCTAACTGTTGCACGGGGATTAATAATAATTAAATCTCTCACCTCTTCGGAAACAATTTCTGCCGGTCGTCCTGATCTGGGATCGTCCGTTACTGAGAAGTCGCCCGCAGAAAATCTTTTAACCCATTCTGGCAAGTTCTTTCATTTGGTCCGTTTAAACAGACTTTATTTTCGGGTGGCCTCGCTCATTTTTTCCACTTTTTAAAACTTTTTTTTAAAACGCTCACGACTCACCCACTCACGACTAGAACGAGAACACAAGTAAACAACAGTAATCAGTTCAGAGAAAGGAAGGGAAGAAGTTATGATAGTGTTTAAAGGAACCCCACATCACGAGAAGCGACGTATGGTGGACTCATGAATTAACCGAACGATCTTTCCGAACAACCAAATGTTAGGCTCTCGATATTTAAGAACGAATTTCGAATTTAAAAGATTTACTGACAATGTCCCCTTTGTCTAGAAGATGGTGGATAGCGTAATTAAAATAAATTCAAAATAAAATTTGAAAGTACCAGTGCATTTACGAATCGCGATTTTGGTTTACAAACAGACGAGGTACTTGATATACTAGATGTGTCCAAAAAATAAGGTGAATTATCAAATTTCGCGGGCTACGTACATTCGACTTTCGATTATTACTTTATTTGTGTTGGTACACTCGTCTCGAAAATATGTTGACGGTTTTATCCATATAGATTGTTTAGTTTGTTTCTGAGATTCATAAATAAGACAAGTGTTTTGCGTGTTCGGCGATTTTCTGTTATCGAAAAAAAAAAATTGATCAAAGAAGTTGATTCAAATTATGTGTAAAAAATGGAATTAAGTGCTCAAAAACACTTGAAATGTTGACAGTGGCATACTGTGAGAGCACTCTTGCCAAAAAAATGTTTACAAGTGGAATAAGCTTTTCATAGAAGCTCGAGAAGGTATGTATGACGACGCTCGCCCTGGACGCTCCATCACATCAACAAGCGATGAAAATGTTGAGAAAGTGAAGAAATCCTTTCGGAAATTTTGGGCTTAAAGCGTGTGGCAGCGAAGTTCGCTCCAAAATTGTTGAATTTCGACCAAAAACAATGTCGCATGAGCATCGCTCAGGAATTGTTGAACGACGTCAACGATGATTCAGATTTGCTTAAAAGGGTCATAACTGGTGACGAATCATGGGTATACTCGTATGGTTAGGACATCGAAACCAAAGCCCAATCGTCCCATTGGAAGAGTCCAGAAAACCCAAGACCAAAAAAGCACGCCAAGTTCGATCAAATATCAAAGTTTTACTCACTGTTTTCTTCGATTACCATGGCATAGTGCGTTAGGAATTCTTACCACAAGGTCGTACGGTAAACAAGGAGTATTACCTTGAAGTTATGCACCGTTTGCGTGAAGCAATTAAATTGTGAAAAAAAGTTCATGGCTTTTTTATCATGATAATGCAACTGCTCACTCATCTTTGCTTATGAGAGATTATTTGGCCAAGAACAACACCGTTATCATGCCTCAGCCGCCGTGTCTACCAGATTTTGCCCCCTGT
This sequence comes from Philornis downsi, assembly GCA_019455685.1. Classification (NCBI taxonomy): domain Eukaryota; kingdom Metazoa; phylum Arthropoda; class Insecta; order Diptera; family Muscidae; genus Philornis; species Philornis downsi. Next base: position 2,024,166 of record JAHXMU010026532.1, read on the forward strand.
GATTTTTTCCTGTTCCCAAGATTAAATAGACCCATGAAAGGACGACGGTGTGCGACGATTGAGGAGATAAAACCCCAATCGCTGAGAGAGCTCAAGGACATACCAAAAAGTACATATCGGAATTGCTTCGAGGATTGGAAAAAACGTTTTGAAGGGATAAAATAGAAATTGATGAATACATATTTTTTAGAAAAATGAAATTTCAAATTATTTTTTGAAAACACCTCGTTTAGCATTCCATATTACGCGAAAACTAAATTATTAATTTGGTAGCAACGATTACATGAAGGTCAAGTAAAGGCGGTGTGCATAAAAATTCCATTAGATTCGATCTCAGGTCTCACAAAGAGCAGCTAACGGGTTTAATTAAACCAGTACAGAAATTTCGGTCCGGTGAACTGAATTACATATATCTTCACACAACATCCTTTAGCGTCAGTGCAAATGCGTGAGGAGTCTAGAATGAGCAAGGTAATTTGCAAGGCTTTTATCTACAACAAAGCTTTGAATTTCTATCAGAGGCACTCAAAACAGTTTGGTAATTTGAGAGGCTTTTCTCAAGTGTACCAAATGCAATCGATAAAAACTTAAGTCACGGCGGCCTTTGATTCAGATCTTACAGGGAAAAAATAAAACTTTGATAAATCGATGAATTTTTATGGAAGGTACTAGAAGAGATACGGCAATACCATACGAGTACATTAGTTCCATAGCAAAGCTTACCAAAATTTAGAAAGCAAGATGTGTACCAAATTTAACAGAAGTCAGTAAAACAGCTCGAAATATGAAGCCACAAACATTATTATGTGTGGGTTTAACCAAGGGAACATTCATAAAAGTTTAGTTTCGTTTCAGTTTTGATCTTGTCAATTTATTTAAAGTGTATTTTATTTTCCGACTCGTAATAATAACTCAATTCATACATTGATTTGGTTTTTACGGAAATTGAAATTAGAAACATACACTAATTCTGTTTCTCGATCAAATCATACCGAAACAGTTATTTTGATATTTTGTCAGTTTCGTTTCATAACCTAAATCAGACCTGAAATTACATATGGCCTAAGTTTTTGGAGAGTAAAAGGACTGCAGCCAATTGTGAAAGGTAAAAATTGTTCAAATAGTTGATTTTCCACATTTATGATTACACGTTTTTAGAAATTTTCACAGCTACTCAAGAATGTTCTCTGGTTTTTTTGATTAAAAATCTTAAATGAAATACGGATAAAAACCTTTCGTATACTAAATCTGAATCAAAATTGTTTTTAAATTCGTTTCGAATGTATAACAATATCAAAATTGTCCGTAAGTTTAGGACAATGCAGGCTATTAATAGTAAATTGATGACGTAAAATTTAATTTAGGAGAGTCGGATAATTTGTATGTGAGCTGCTGGAAGGGACGTGATAATGTTACACATATTTGTTGCCACACACTATTTTGAAAAATTGCCAAATCCGACTTAATATAGTGCAACTGAATACGAATACATATTTCTTGAGTAATGGGTAACCCATTTACAAGCTGAATAACCCAGCAAATAACTCAATGTGACGTTTAGGTATTACGCACTACCCATTGAAAACGAGGAGCGGCCGTGGATAGCATCCACTCGTTGTCTGTAATTATCCACCAGCGCTGCACATTTCTTATGAATTTCTCGAAAAGAGAGCGTCCAATAATAAAACTAACCCAATATAAAAAACTCGATAAAAAACTTCTAACTCGGAGACGGATATCATGAAAATATCAAAATTTTTGATATCCAGTGGAGACTTACAGCAAGCGTTGACATGTGTGAGTTACTTCTGGGTGGGTAAATGCGTACTGAATAAAAAGTATGACCCTGACCCTCCACTTTCATTCTCAGAATTATGTTTACCAAGCGCATGATGTGTGCCAAATTTTGCTTTATTGTGTACAGCTGCTTGAAGAATATGAACCAATGAAAATATGGATAACATCGGTCATTTGTATGGGATGTACCGGCAGAAGTATGGTTAGTCGGTCGAATTTTCCACATTTTGGCAGGCGTTATGAAGCAATACAATGAAAAAAATTGTAGATTACTGCAGTTAAAGGAGTTTAGGAATTACAGGAATACATTTTCGGTATAAATGCTAATTTTAAATTTAATTTATAACAAGAATTAAATTTCAATAAAGTGAATATTTTTATACCTGTTTGAATGGACGTACGTATAACGACAAAAGTCTTTGAAAAATCACTAACTTTTACTTATCTAAAAAAAATTAATAAAACGTTATGACGATTAAAAGAGAAAAAAATTATTTCTGCTCTGATATTATTCGAGTTTTTCCCCTTTGCTTTCAACTTTTTATAATTTGAGATACGTTTTTTCCAAGTTAATAATTATATACCCGTAATAAAACAACCATTAATCCTTATATAGTAATAATACCGTGTGTCCGACATTAAATAATATGTTTGCCTAAATAACATGAAAAGTTTAGTTGCATTTATCGGTGCTAGGGATAGCTACCAACTCTAAAATTTTCGTTGTATCGCCAATGGGGTGAAATCATATCATAATACTGTGTCTAACACGTGGGAATGGTTTTTATTTGTTTTATCTTTTTTTCAAGAAATATTATAGCTTGGAGCGATATTAGTTATTTTGTCGTGAAGCCCAGGAAAAGCCAATACAATGTGAGATGGCGCATTATCGTAGTGCAACAACGAAGAGTTGTTCCTTCACAAATCCGGTCTCATTTTGCGATGAGGTTCATGCAAATATGGCTTACTGTCAGATAATATTGTTAGCTCTGTGACAAACATTTGCTAACATTGTAAACGTCATAAATTTTAGAGATATGCTAGCTTTTGTACAATGTAAAAGGTAAAAGGTTTTTTTTACTGAGTAAAAAATGGAAAAAAGAAAAGAAATTTCTGCTGCGAAAATGTTTAGAATACTGTAGATGGGAATAATAACCAATCGAATAGATATCATTTTAACGAACGTTTCGAATGTAAATACTAAATGATTGAGTTAAATATTTTAGAGGAAAATATATGATAAAAAGAATATATGAATTCATATGAGCATTTGTGTAGTGGTACAGAAGTGTTTTTTAGATAGGTCCAGTTTTAAAATTTGACTTAGCATAACGTAAAAGTATATGTGGGAAAATTTTAGCTTACTGCAATTTCAACCTACTATATAATCACTAAATTATTACATATTATCCAATTAATTTGGAGGGCGCCAAACATAGCCAAGTTGTGTCACTTACTATGATAAATAATAAACACCAGAAAGGACCATCGTTGCTCATAAACTTTTTAAGATATCGAGTTGCTTGTAGGAGTGGTTTTTGGAAAAAGCTAAAAAATATGAATTTTCACCGCAAAAATGGACAAAGTCGATATACAATGCATATTGTGAGAGTACTTTTCATCTTTCCCTTAACGAGGCGACACATCGATACTATGGCTCATTAGTAACAGCTGAGGCAAATGGGTCTAGTAGGAAATAATCCAACTTCTAACAGCATTTATTATTTATTTAAAACCGCGTTTACTATCCTTTATCCAAAGTCTTTTTCCATTGTTGAAAAAAGTAAACCGCCTAGGAGTGATAAAACGCCAGGTTCCTGTCAAAAAATGATATGATCTATACTGGCGGATATCAATCGACTTAAAAGTTGTGGAACACTTTTGGTCACAATATATTGAGTACCTTAAACGCTCCCTTCTGAATGATGCATTTTCCAGTATCAAATGATGTATACATTCAGTATATCGGGTTAAAGTATAAAAATGCCTTTCTATGATAACGTTTATATAGGTTGAATACAACTCAATTCAAAAATATGTCATCAATTGAAATGTATTAACATTATCTCGACTTCATTATAAATTCCATGAGATGATTCCTATGTAATTGAAAAATATCTACGTTCAATATATTATATAATATTAAAATGTAGATTTTAATGATGAACTTTACTTTCTTACTTTTAATTTATTTGACTAAAATTATATGAAATATCTTTCGAAAATTGGTCGCTGGGTGCCCTGCAAACACCAATCTGGCAAATTTTATGATTTTAATGAACTCAAGTTAATTCAGCAAATATTCCGAATCTATTAATTCAGTAAAAAAACACATACCATACATTTGCGAAACATTATATGCGTGCAAACCCATTTTCTCTTTCCTCATAACTGTCATAACTTTGAAAATTATCCGTGTGTATTCCTAAACGCCTTCTTGTCCATTACAGGCGTCAATTATTGTACAATTGATTACGCATGATTACTTTCTGTTGTTAGTAATAATTTTGACAACAGTAGTTAATGATATGCACACCTACGTACGGAATTGATTAGCGTGAAAAGTAACAATGATCACAACATATACCTTATCTACATACGAGTATATACAGTAGAGCTCAAAACATACGCAACTTAAATGAAATTTGAACTTAAAGTAAATTACTGAATCAAAGCACTTTAAGAATTTTCTTAATTTTTTTTTTTTATTAAATTCAAAATATTCATTACCTTAAAACAAAACAAACAAAAAATAATTTTAACAAAATAAGTCGAAATTGAAGTGTTCCAAACATTTACAACTCGTAAAAAAAAAACAAATTAAAAAACAATATTAAGTCTTCAATATTTTGTGGCATAGCCGTTATTTTTATTACTTCCGAACTTCTTTTAGGCATTGAGGAAATAATTTCTCAATGCAATCGCTTGAAATGGCATTCCACTGCTTTTCCAATCCAACGAAAAGCTCATCACCATTTCACATGTTCTCAATCGGGTTGAGATCGCGAGATTGAGGTGGCCGCGACATAACCTTGATTTGATTTCCCTCCAACCAGCCTTTAGCAACCCTAGCCGTGTGTTTGGGTTCGTTGTCATGCTGGAATGTCCAAGAAATTGAGCTCAAAAGATCTCTATAGATTGTGGCTGTCGTTGTATCAGCAATGCGGTGAATTGGACCAACACCATGATATTTCGTCCTTCGTGCTTTACTGTGGCGATTGTGTAACAACTGCACGTTAAGATCGGAAAATCAAGAATTTTTTTACGAAACTTCCCAAAACAGTTCCCAGAGGAACTAAAACAGAAATTCCCGTAGATGCGAGTCTTTTAACTATAAAAAGAGGAGACCGAGATTACGGTTTCAGAAGCAACAAGTGCACCAAAAAACCGTCTATGGCAGACGGTGGTCATCTCCTCCGTGGCATCTTATCCTCAGAGCTTAAATTTTGACTCGTCAGGCCATAACACATTTTTCCATTGAGTCCAATTAAAATGTGTTTGAGCAAAGTAGATACGAGCTCTACCATTTTTTTCTGCCATAGACGGTTTTTTGGTGCACTTGTTGCTTCTGAAACCGTAATCTCGGTATCCTCTTTTTATAGTTAAAAGACTCGCATCTACGGGAATTTCTGTTTTAGTTCCTCTGGGAACTGTTTTGGGAAGTTTCGTAAAAAAATTCTTGATTTTCCGATCTTAACGTGCAGTTGTTACACGGGGTCCAACCGTTCCACCTTTATGAACTGTTTGAATGTTCCTATTGTTAACTATGCGACAAACCGTCGACTAATGAACACCATATTTTATAGAAATTTCTTTTTGAAAAATTCCTTTTTTAAAATCACTTAAAACTCTTGCTTTTAATCCCGAACAGTATTTGTTTCCAGCCGTTTTCCTCAAAAATTTCTAAAGCGAAGTAATCCTTTTTACTCCAAACCAAAACTGATTTAACAAAACAATAAACATGCCAATACGTAAATCATAAATGATTAAAAGGAATGTGATTAGCGTTATGTCCTAGCATTTGCCAAAAATAAGAGAAAGAAGAGTTTCAAATGTTTTGAACACTTGAATTTCGACTTATTTTGTTAAAAACATATATATGTATTTTTTAAGGTAAATATTTTTGATTTTGCAATATGTTAAAAAAAAAAGTGAAAAGTGAATTTAATAAAAAAAAAAGAAAAATAAATTAAGAAAATTCTTAAGGGGTTTTAGTTAAAAAAAATTACTTTTAGTTAAAATTTAATCTATGTTTCATACGTTTTGATCCCCACTGTATGTACGTTTGTATTTCAGAAACATATTGAAAAAGAGAAATTATTAAACACTGACAAATGGACTGATAATAGCGTACAATAAACAACAATTGAGCAATGGCAGTGCAAATGTTACCATTATAGTCCATACAAAATCCACGAAGTATTCATAGGTGTGGTCTTGCCAACTAAACGGCTGTGACACCGACAAATTTAGGCTAGTCGTACATAGTTACTTGTTATACATTTAGTAAAACAACGTTTAAAAAACTGATATTCTTGCTGCACATATTTACATCTTATGTGCAATGATGTAACAGAGGTCGTTTTAAGATTTATGATTGCAAAAATGAAGTTACAAATACAATTTCTATCAATTCCAATTATTGAATTTATAAATAATGTAATGAACAGATTTTTTTTTTTTGTATTTTCCCTCGAATAAAAGATGGTATACGAGTATATCCAAAAATTTGACAACCAGAAACAAGTGCGTAATGTGCCAAGTAAGTCTCAAGAAAGGATAAACCGAAAAAGTCCATTCGAAATATATATCTATATGTATATATAAAAGAAAATGATGTTCGTTACTGATCTTATAACTCGAGAAAGAATTGACCGATTTCGATGATTAGCACCAATTTGGAAAGGTCTCTACCCAAATAAGGAGAATATCCAAGAAAATTCTAAAAAAATTCTCGGAAAAAAAATTATGAAGAATATTAATTTTCCCATACATTTTTCCCATTTTTTCCATACAGCGATTTTTCAACGCTATCACCGCACGCGTATTCAGGCAAAAAGTCCGGTCGCTCATGGACTAAATTATTAGGCATCGTGACTTTGGAGATACTCGATGTTGGATGTATTCAATTGAATGGCAAAAAA
>JAHXMU010026532.1:2036106-2099387 GCA_019455685.1 Philornis downsi
ATATATATATATATATGTATATATGTATATGTACGTCTGCTATGAAAATAACAGGCGAACTTCTTTTAATCGACTTAAAAAGTCATGAAACGAATCAATGAACGAATTGAACGAATCAATCTGGGTGTTACATTTCTGCCGTGTACCTTCATTACCTGAAGCAAAAATAACAATATTTAGACTTTCTAATTCGAAGATAAGTTTTGTCGCTTCTATCGGTTATACGAGTTTTTTTCAGAGGAATTTAAACATATTTTGGTCGTTTATTTTTGTTGGGTTGCTACAAACCATAATTAGATTTAGCCCATAAGTATGTTGAGATGAAATTAGTTTAAGCGCTCTTTGAGAGTGTAGGTCTGCAGACCGTCTGTCTGCTGACTGGCTAGCTGGGTGGCTTGTGCATACGGTAAATCCATGCCGATCGTAATAAGATTTTCTTATCTGGGCTTAGAAATTAAAGTAGGCGAAATAGGCAACGACCCTTGTGGCACTTACCCCACACATTGATGGATTTGACAAAAACTACTTAGTCAAGATTGATTCAGACTTGGAATACTGAATTTAAGTAACACTTTCAATTAATACATACCATCCATTTTAGTGCTCCCATAAATGATTACAAACCGTATGGTATTTCTTTTATTACAACCTCATAAGTTTATACACTAATTAGGGCCAATTCTCAAAGCACATTTTTGGACTACCTTCCATACAAAATTAATATATTGTAGTAATGTAATAATACAAGCAATAGGTACAACGGTATCACTTTCTGTTACGATTTGAAGATGTTTATCCCCACGCTAATATAAATAATCAACACATTGCCGATAGCCATGAATTTATGCTCCTTTCATTTCGCTCCCAAGTATATGTTGCCTAAACTAAAATGTTATGGTGAAAGCAATTTATGCAAATCTCTATAATGAATTAATTAATTAATTACCTCTATCTTCCCGAAGTAATGTAGATACATATCATTTTATATGGTAAGTATATTTTGACCGCATGAGGTTTACGATTTTTAAGTCGATAAAGCGATGTCGAACATTTACTGCCGTAAATATTTATGAACAAATTTGCAATGTCAAATATTTGTCCAAATCATTGACGGATATTGTATTAGGCGTATATCGTTCCACTAATTCTGGTAATACTGTTCAGAAATTCAACTTCTACATTGTAACTACTCATCCATAACCAGCACTACCTTAAATTTCAAAAATTGACCGATTAATGACTTCTCTTCTGGCATCACTCACACAAATGACTGACCATCTGCTCTTACGTGCATAACTTTTATTTAACCACAGTTAATATAATAAAATTTGGTACACATTGAACGTTTGCCAAACTCAATCCAATCAGTTAACCTCGACCAAATTAGGCACCTGTGTTGCGTATTGGTATACTCTAGTAGCTCCCATACAAATTAACCGACTTATAATTTAGTTTTCGCCTGTAATCCCTAAATAGCGCACTAAAATTACATAAATGCTTGTTGTTCGTAAACTGTGAAATTAACCAAATAACCACGCCCTCTTTGTTACGCCTTACAAAATATCTTATTTATTTATTTACGATTGCCCCGTATATAATAAATTCCAGCATGCGCCAGGCATTTTGTACTTCAAATGAAAATAGATAACAATGCCACACATCTCAGGATACCAATCACACAAATTAGCCGATTAGTGAAAAACGGTGCTTCCTCTACCTTTCCCAAACAGAGAGCTTCAGAAAGTTGCAATTTTGCTTTGTTTATTGTGATTTAATACAGAGTATTTTTTTAATAAGAACAAAGCAATTTAGCACGCCTCTTCTGGTATCAAGCATACTTCTGTAGCATCGCAAAATTATATTGGGCGAAGGTCCATGTAAGTCAGTTCACCTGACAGTGTCACAAGTCTGGCATTAGAAATAAAATATATCCAGTAAAACTTTTTCTTCGTTTTTTTTTCGTTTACTCAAGATCAAGACCATTTTTACATTTTTCAAAGCTTGGTTTAGAAAAAGAAATTTTAGCAGAATGGTATTTTCATAATAACTAATAATAACTATTTCAGATCCAGGCACTGATTTTTATCAGCAGACTTCGTATAATGGCTGAAAACAGTTTATCAAGTTTTATGCATCTGAAAGTGTCAACTTAAGGAGAATTCCTTTTTGATTGCACAGACCCGAAAAACATCATAAGCATTCAGTTATGAAATTCTCTTTTCTTCATTTGTATTGAAAGAGAACAATTGCCTTTCGTACTCTGCGTGATCACTCAATTGATCATTTTTAGTCCCGTCTGTGTGTTAGAACTTCGTTTTTTGATTTCTTAATCCAAGCTTAAGACCATTTTAACTCTTTTCAAAGCTTGGTTTAAAAAAATAAGTTTTAGCATGATATCCTCATAATACCACGGATCCTCATCAGCAGACTTCGTATATTGGCTGCAAACAATTTATAAAACCTCATGCATATAAACTAAGCTTTGCAAATATACAGACCACACTAAAACAAACAAGTAAATAAAACTTAATTATATATCTTATTCCCTTGGGTCATATCCACTTACCATATTCATATTTCACTTACATCAGGAAACCAAAGGATTTTAAAAAATCTTTGCTTAATTGAACATGTATTCGCTCTGTGATGTTCTATGTGTTATACATATAAATCCTACAATACTTAGGTGAAAGAATATAACAATATAATAGAGAGTTTCCCAACAAGAACGCGAAATTAAAATGACTGATGCAGCAATTGAAATGTTTCTCTGGCAGTATGACACGTGGCGCCGTCCTGTTGAAATCACATGCCCTCCACATTCATTTCTTCAATTCTAGGCTCGAAAAAACTGGTTATCATTTCACGATACCGAACATAAATGATTGTTTGCGCTTGGCATGCCTCATTTTCATAAAAGAAAAGGTCCAATGATTCCTCCAGCCCAAAATTCACACCACACAGAGACACGTTGAGGATGCGTTTGCTCCTCACTCGATGATTATCCTCACGAAGCCATCAAGATGGAAATGAGCCTCGCCATTGAAGATGATTTTATCGGCAAAATAAAAAAAAAAAAAAAAAAAATTCCTTTCGCTGTCCGTGATCAGCTGGCTTCAGTTCCTGAGTCAAGTGAACTTTATATGCATGAAGATGCAAATCTTTCGTCAAAATGGATTTGGAGACACCAATTTGCTGAGCTCGGTGTCGAATTGAGGTGGATGGAGTTTGAGCGACATCATCACGTACAGCTGCGACATTTTCGGTCGATCGACTTGGTCGAAGGCACGTTGTTGTTTTTATATCACTAACAGACCCAGTTTTGGAAAATTTATCCATCAATCTCTTTACAGTAGACTCTTTTGGATCATTATTGTGACCCCAAATTAATCGCAATTTGCGAACTGTAGCCTCAAAACTTTCACCATTTTGGTAAAACAATTTCCCAGTGAGAATGCGTTGTTCATTCGTGTGGTGCTCCATTTTTACTAACGTCGTACCTTCTACTAGAAGACTATAACAGTTGTTCAAATGTCAAACAATGACACTTCGAAGGGCGCCAAATTTAAATCTTGCTTTCTTGCTGGCACAATATACATGTTGTCATGTAATATGTTAATATATTTTCTTTGAAAATGAATCTCATATGCTGTTAGTGTCATATCTTTCTTGGAATGTATCCCCAAATTTTTGTGGAAATGTCTTCGACAAATGTCCCAAATTTCTTTGCGTTTATTTTATGTGGTTTATTGCTCTCACTTTATTGCTTTATGCTATATTTCTTCATTTAGAACAGTATTCTGTAATGCATCTTTTGCGGTAAATCTATTTTCTACATTTCCGTTGTTTGTGTTTTCGTATCCGAGCAGAGTTGAATGCATCTTCAACTTCTTACCAACCGTCTCCCCTCGCAAATTTTTTCAAAGTTTGCTGGAATATTTCCTTCATTATCTGGTAAATTTTTTCCTTTCAAACCATGGAATATGAAGGAATTGACCCGACTTAAAGTGTATCGTTGTAGATTGTCTTCACTAGGACCTTAAGTTTTATAGTATATGGCACAATTGTAGCCGTATTTCCAAGCATTGACAAGTATATTGATGTCTATGAGCTCTAGACCATCAAAGAAGCTAATGTTATTCTTAAAGGCACAAATTATGCCATGTAGGCTCTTTTATTTCTGATATATGTTTATTTCTAATGCAGCCAGCATGTTCGTACTCCGGCAAAGTCGATGATCCATTACAACTACATTTACGTACAAACTTGATATCGCGGTTATTTAATTCCTTGATTTAATCACTAGACAACTTATGTAAAAATTGTACACTTCTTTTCAAGTTAAAGCCTTTTTAACGGCTGACTGGCAGACTGAACAGCAATCGTGAGGTTATATGAAACTTCTTAAAACTGGGTACAGACCAGTATTTTTCCAGTTTAGTTGATTACAAATTAGCTATATATTTGGGATCCAAGTGGGTGAAAGAGGGTTATGCAACTCAAGGTATTGGTGCTGTTGGCCCTATATCTTTATTTGTTATGGCAATTATTTCAAAATTTGAAGTGTGCATGGAAAAAAAAACTTCATTCATTTTCCCATTAATTCTTGTTATATTTGATTGGTTGGTTCATTGTTTTCACATGTTTAAATATAAAAACAATCTTTTGTAGTATTTCTTGTATTTAAAAGAGCTTAGTTTAATTTCCGAAGAAGATGTTGTAACCTGCTGTATGTTTAAGAGTGGACAGTTTGTTACATGGTTCACAGTTTGATATAGCACATATAAAATAACTTTTTTTACTTTAACTTTTTTCCTTTTCATATTCGATGGTTTAGAGCATTGCATGGTCTTAATAGACTATTCTTTATCGTCTGCCAAAGTGCACCTGCTCTACTTTATATACAAAAGAACTTTCTTCAATTAGAAGACAATGAAAAATACAACGTTGATATGAAGCGGAGAAATTACAGCTAAAATAATTCATTAATTATAGCCATTATATGATACTCGCTGCCAATTCAAGATGATAATTATGCTTATAACTTTTTAGGAAGCCAGCGATATACATAAGTTGCCAGTACTGTAATAATATAAATTAGATGTTGGAGATTTAATATGTGGTTACGCTTGTTCTCCCATACGTGTTAGATAAATAACGGCATTTAAACCAAACTATTTATGAAATTTACAGACATGGTTTTTAACGTCTACCAAAGGGTTAAATTTCAGTCAAATTTTTATTTAATCGTATAACTGTTAACCGAAAATGTTTTTTTCGCACCGTCAAGAAAAGAGATAAGCATCATCAAACAAATAAATCTATTGTTTCCTGCTTAAGTACTTTCAACTTCAGTGACCATGGAGTTGAGGCCGAGCTGGTCAGTTGATCAAACACTTGAATTTTTTGGATGAAAATAAAAGTGGTTAAATTCTTGCCTATGTAAATCAAGAAGATAAACATTTCACTTTAATTACTTCTAACAAAAATGAAAGACCATAACAACAACGAAAGAATGTTACTAGAAAAAAGGGTTCGGCATGAGAGAATCATGGCCTAGTCATAAAGTCGTTAACACCATCCAACGAAAAACAAAATTTTAGAACAACATACGTATGAACGTACGAGTACATATTTATTTGTGTGTCAGTATTATCCATTCATCAAGCATTTAACCGGGCTATTAACTCTATGACCACGCTTTAAGTGACGTTAAGTTGTTTACACATATATCTCATAAACGTGTTTAAATTTACGACAAAACATTTCACTTACTACTGTTGAACAATACGATTTTTCGGTTAATGGGTTAAATACTTGTTGGTACTGAGCTTAAGGTACGGCGTGGAATGCGATGACATGACAAAAATATCGCACACAGTGGCATCGCATATGACAGACAATACAGACATGTGATATTCAAAAGGAGTTAAATGGTTGTAAATAGATTTACTAGACGTATAAATTTAACATATGGGATTGCCTAGGTAAGGTAATTGAATGAAATGGGTGTCAAACACAACATCAAGCTTTGGGAATAGGCTTCGATTAGCCATGAAGAAGAAAATGCCATAGAATGTTACGGAATGGTAATAAATTTAAGACTGAATAATTGAGATGAACTAACAATGTATGTGCCAAGACATATAAATCTACCATAACGGCGGTAATTTCCATTGATATCCTTTCTTTCCTTGATATCAGTAATTTCAGTCGGATAAACTGTCTTACATGTACATGTTGGTGCAAAAGTACGATGCGGAGTGTCAGGAAAGGCTTGATAAACCACTAAATTTTTACAACGAATGTTGTGAATTAAAGAACAATAAGAGGAAGAAAATGATAACTCACTGAATTTGGTTATTATAACTTACATATAACTTATTTTCCAGCTCATAGAGGAGCCATTGAGATTCGCCAAATCGGCAGATCATTTTCATTAAACCTAAGAAAGTATGGCTTAAGTTAAGTGATTTGTATATGAAGTACCAGAAGGAATATTGTTATCCCTCCCATTTCTTACATTCATAGAGAGAAGTTAAATCAAGTCAATTCAAAATTTAATCTGGTAAGATTTGACAAAATAACTCTGTAGAGTTTTGAAAACAACAATTTATCCCAAGGTAAGAACATTTTCCAATATATTTGTTACAAATGTATGATTTTTAAAGTCGTCCCTCTAAATCTAAATAGATTAATTTATATAGATAAAAGATATCACACGAGTCTAATCAATCTATTTCAAAAGTTAATATGATAAATGTGACCAATTGACGTTTTTCAAATAATTTGGAAATTTATGGAAGATATAGCAAAAAATTTATAAAGCCATTTTTGTGGTCATTTTAGGATTACTTTAGCAATTCCAACTGTTGTTCGTTTTGTTTTTGACAAAATAATTAATATCTTCTGAAGCTGCTTTATCAAATTCAGTGCCTGAAATGCGAGCCATTGTGTATCGATGTCAGTGATTTCATAAGAAGTATGTGATAGGAACTGAAATTTCATTTCTATTTATTTGCTCTGCTGTAAAAAAAACATGTTTTGAAAATAGATTGGTTTGTCAAAACTTCATAGATTTTATAAATACTATAATTAAGAGACAGTAATTATTGAAAGCTACTTGACGAATTATTATTGTAGACTCAGTGTGTTCTTACAAATGTTACAGTATTTTGGTAGTCAGCACTAGTATATGAAATGTATTAGGTGCGCAACTGAGTTCTCGCTGTTTTTTTTTTATAAAAAAGCAACTTTATTATGAATCGTGTTCACAACCAACTCATTGAAAGTATTGAAAGAAAGATACTACTAGCTACTACTTCTTCTCATCTTTTTGGCAAAGCTCGAATTTCGTCACGCAAAACTGTTCATCTTTTAAGGCTATCTGGAGAATATGGCGGATAGGGTAAGATTTTCCATTTGAGCGTTTCCAGGTAGGTTTAATGGGCTTGGCCACGTGGGGTCGGTGAGGGTGGTGGGTGGGTGGAGTCATGCAGAAGAACCACTTTTTCGTGCCTCTCCGCGTATTGAGGGCACTTCTCACGCAGAGCTTGGCCCAACTGCATTAATTGAGTGATGGTTTCGATTGGTATCAGTAGCTCGTAATAAATAACACCGACTTGGCCCCACCAAATACAGAGCATAACCTTCGAAGAGTTAATATTCGGTCGAGGCGACGGCGTAGAAGCATGACCGGGCAGTGCCCGTGACTTTCCATTTTTTATCACTCGTTACAATACTATGAAGAAAACCCTTCCTTTTTTGTCGCTGAAGTAGTTGTTCATAGGCGAAAAAACGACGCTGAACTTTCCTTGGCTTCAACTCATAAGGAACCCAAGTTCTTTGCTTTTGAACCATTCACAACCCATGCAATCGCTTGGAAATGGCTTGGCGGGTAACTCCTAGTACTGAAGCAAGCTCACTTGCATTTGACATTGATCCCCATTAAACAATGCCGTCAATTCAGCGTCTTCGAAGGTTTTTCGTCCTCCTTCACTCGAACGGTAGTCAGCATCAAAATCGCCGTTTTTAAAGCGACGAATCTCCGTAAATGTTTTGAATTTCTCGATGAGCGTCAGCCGTCTATTGAAAAAAGAAAATCAATACGATTGACGACGATGACGATTATTTGGCACAAAATCATACGTTTTCACACAACTAAAAAACATGATGGTAAAAGAAAATCATTGTTTAGGTATATGGTAAACATACCGCCTCGACACAATTATGAGGCGGTATGTTTACCGTACACCTAAACAATGATTTTCCTAAACACTCATGACGTTTAGGTTATGACATAATAGCCAATATTGATAGCCAAATGTTATAATTTTAGATTTATTGCATTGTTGTCATTATATCAGTGAACTTTTATAAAAATGCATTTCTTTACTAAGGTTTATATTAATTATAAACCAGACGTGGGTATAATATGAATAGTAGACATAAAAATAGTTTTCGTTCTGTTAAATTTTGTGAAAAATCACTGAAACATACGTGTGCCGCTAGGCAAGTGAAACTGCTGTTACAAGGCTCTGTAAAACCTAAAAACTTTCAAAAACGATGTTGGAAATATGTTCTAACACTAATACATATCTATGAATGTAAAACAATTATGTAAATGGCAGCTTTGATATAAGCTAAAGCTTAGGCGATCTGAAAAACTGTTGGCTTAAGATCGTTAAATGCCGATTATTTCTATGAATTTTTAATTTTATCTTGTTCAACACTACACACTTTTAAGCGTTTTCAAAAAAGCGGCATTCGGTTTTGAACAAAAAGACCGGTTTGCCGGTTTCGGTTTTGAGTAGTCTATCCTATACTGAAGTACAACAAAGGAACAAAATTAAAACTTTCTAAAGTTCCCCGCTTGGAAATTTTAGAAGTGTCACTCATATTTGTTTAGCCGGCCAATTTATTCATGTAGTATCCTAGAGGAATACCACTTTCTACTATCCACTTTTTGCACAATTGCAGAATTAAAGTTTCTAAATGCCAGATGCGTGCTAAGTTATTCAATTTAGGAATACTCATATGTGTGAAAACAGAGCTTAGATATCCCCTCAAGTTTCACTAAGCGGTCGGGCAGTGCCCTCTTTTTTCATTCCCAAAACCTAGTTTATCAGACGCTTCACATGTGCCCAATTTTTGGAAGATATGAACTTATGAATATAGGTAAATGTTTTAAATCGGTCATTTGTATGAGTGGAATCAGTATGTTTCGGTAACCGGGTTTATTATTTTCATGTTTTACAAGGAAGTTGTAGTCAATACACTGGACAAAAAACAAGGATACTTTATTCAGCTGATCTGAAGAAAGATTGAATTTCGTTTAATCGGAAAATTTTTATATAAAGGGACATGATAATGATTTACGTTTTTACTTTAAGGCCAAACGCTAAATGCTAAGTTGGACTAAACATGGCGCAACTAAATAGAAGATTTGAACCTGAGAACATATGGGTAAAATTGTCCATTTGTGCCTGCCGATTTTTACAAATTATGATGTTATTAGTATTTATATAATTGATAATGAGGGTGCAGGGGATAAACTGGGATTATTTGAGGTGCCAGAACGGATGGGTCGATACAGCCCACTTAGATTTGCCTGATTTTAAGCAGTTTCACAAACGTGTCTACCAGTTAGGCAACCAAACATACGAACAACGCTCATTCAACTTAAACTTAACTTTTGGTAGAAGGATATCTGATATATTAGATGCTTCCTTCTGGGTGTTGTATTTTTCGCCCTATCAGACGACAAACGCCTTTATCATGAAGATCAACAATTTTGGTAAATTTAGGCGGATGGATGCATTTGCAGAAGGTTTCGCAAAAGCAATTGTTGTGCCATGTCTACACTGTGTTTGACAAATCATGCCGCCTGTCATAAAATTGTGGTATGTCAGGCTGAGAAAACTATTAATTTTTATTGGACTTCGCGCTCAAAAACACTATCGTGCGGAGAATAACAATAATATACGAGTACATACGCCGCGCAACAAACTTTAATCACTTCCCATATTAAACCTGCACTTATTTCTCTAATAACATGGGTAATATCAGTGCTAATCATTGATGTTAAAATCATAGAGTGATTGTTATACCTCCACTCAAAGAAATTAAATAAATAAAATAACATATTTCTAAGTTGATTGACCGGTTTCAGTCACCCTGATTAGTCGGTTGGTTGGTAGACACAGTAAGTGCGTTATTCTTTATAAAACTTATTTGAAATTGAAGAGCCTAATATTTTGCCAAGTCGTAACTGGAAATTCACCTCACCTCCAATACCTCCCTGCAAATTGACCAATTTTTCTAAATTAAATTTTTCCCTACATTTCATAAGTCGTAGTATGTAGCAATCTAATCTGTTTTTTCCGTTGCATAGTTTCATAATGTTTGAGAAGTGTTTTCCATTAAATTATTTTATAACGACATGTAAATTTTGAAAAATGGTCCCATTAATTCTGCTCCACCTGTAACCTACCACACAAATGACACATTTAACCCACATAAAAATTAGGAGTTTGGTACCGGTTTATTCATTATTATTATAATTTGTTATATTTCTGAAGAAGTAAACGCGTTTCATAATCGGTTTGTCGATATTCTTTGCTCCAAAAGCGACATTTTTACTACTTTGCTGAAAAAGAAAAAATCAGAGATGGGTTTAAACAAATATACGGTATTAATTTGGCCATCCTTGGCAAGTCGTATACATCAGTGGCAAATCATAGGTGGAATACTCATGAACCGGAAAGAAACTACTAGTCAAAGATTTGGGCATTTCATGACAAAAAGGACCCCGTAAGCGTTTATTTAACTTCCGATTCTATGCTCTATGTTAGGTAATTATTTGCTTGTGAGGCGTCTAAAATTAAAACCAGTTTTTATCTTCTTTTTTATTTCAAAAACTTCAATAATTTTCCAAATCTACCTCATTGCCTCCAAAGTATTCTCCCAGTGCACAATGTTGTTATTCCAACGGTTTTTAAATCCACGATGCATGTCGAATAGTTATATTTCGGTAAGGAATTCATAGCTCGGTTTCGTTGAATTTCTTTAATCACCTCGGATATGCCGCGTAAATTGATAGCAGTTGAATTTCTGCCAACAAATCCGGGCTCTTTGTGAGAAGAGCTTCAGGTAAAAGACCCAGAGCCCTTAACTAACATTCTTTGTTGACAGTTTAGATTGGTTGAGGTATTTCGTAATGCACAATATTACGATAATGGAAAAAAATTGCCAGCATAACCTGGGTTTTTGAGCGAATTCGGTCCTATTTTTCGGCATTGGTTCACTTTTGTCACGATACTCATCCGATTGCTTGGTTATTTCCTGATCATAATTACATATCTAAGTCTCATCTTTCGTAATAATGCATTTCATAATGCACTAAAAACCAAAATTAACCCTTCGCAAATTGTAGCGCATCAGTAATTTTCGAAAATTTTTAGTATTTTTGGTGCCAAACGAGATTTGACGGATCTGAGGCTTAAAATACGGGGTTCCGCATCAATTGTGCGGCAATAAGGAATTCAATAGCTTTTTTTAGTCAACGTATTTCATTTATTTATTTAATCTTTTTTTTGTATCAAAAATGCAATTTGATTTTATGTAACTAATTAGTTCTGAAAATGATAGACCGTAAATGGTCTCCATGCTCATTCACGAATATGCGACACCTATTCAGAAATTATTCAATCAATTCAGTCACATTCCTTGGCTGCGTATTTTCGGAGAGTGTAATATCGTTGTATACTCTGGAAAGGACGACCAGTAGTACAGAATTATTCTGACTGATAAATTAATCCACGCTACAGATAAAACTTTTCTAAGATTTCCAAATTCAATTTTTGGGGATTCTGTAACCAGAATAAAAAAATTAATCGACATGATGCTGTCACTGATAAATGTTAAATGGAAAACCAAACCGAATTAGGTCACTTTGATAAATATCAAAATTAGGCTGAAACCTGTATTTAAATTCCGTTTGTGTTGGTGCTAGTGTGTGTAGCGCACCACAAGCGGAGTGGTAAATTACTGGGTTCTTATTACTTATAGAACTTGTTGGGGGACCTACGATTTTTGCAAAATCAATCAATTCGTACGTGTGGTACGCTAAAAGACACGGCAATGCAGTCTATTTTCATTCGGAGGACTAAGTTTGCGAAGCGCATGATGGGGCTAAATCAGACTAATTCTTGTCTAATTGAATGGAAAGTATGATCGCTTAAATGTGTGGGCTAAATTCGGTAATTTAATAAAAATGCCTTGATAACCGATATTGTAAAATTTTTCGAACATTATAATGCAATAGAGCTAATAAAAATATAAATTACAGTAGTCAACGAATTAAAGGGAAAAAATTAAGTTTCAAGGAATTGGTCAAATTGTTTGGAACGTATAAGAATTGTTAGGGAAATACCGTTCATTTTCACTCTTAGAACCAAATTTGCCAAGCTTATGGTATGTGTCAAATTCTTGTTAAATGCATAGGCTAAATGGGTGTTTCATACCAAAAGAGATGCGGTTAAATGGCCTCAATTTCTCAAGTTTTACCAACCATATGAAATCAATGAAATGGACATAAAAAAAAATGTTTACTGCATCCTTTTAATGAAAAACTTGATAGAATAAATTTAATTTTGGAAATACTACGAATTTGTTTGGTAGGTATAAGATGGGGTGATTTTAGTAAATCAAAAGGTACGGAATTTTTTCCAAATGGAATAAGAGGTACAAACCTACGAATATCTAGGTATGGGAAGTGCCTCTGGGAGATAGAACTAAGTCAATCAAACACATAACGTATGCAAATTTGACTGAATTCTGTATAACTGCTTAAAATATATAAATGTAAGATGTGATGTGAAACTGATTAATCGTTGTTAGCCGATCGATAACTTTAAATTTTAGTACCAGTTATAAATAAATACAAAGGATATTGGATATCCATTGGATAAAAGAAAAAATTGAATTTCCGAAAATAGATCAATTTGTATAGGAGATACCAGAAGGGTTGGCTACATTTACAGTCCCCGGCTACAATCCGGTATTAGTATTTTGTCAAGTTTTGAACCAAGTTTTAAGACAGTTCATGAAGATTTAGGACAGTTATGGATAGCCAGTCAACCAAACAGACAAACGGACGTAACTCAATTTAAACGGTAACGACACAATGTTGGTCAAAAGATACTTGACACTTTAAATGTCTCCTTAGAGGAGTTATATTTATTTATATCATTGCTTCGGAGGAAAATATAATTAATCGGTGTGAATTAATATGAGACTACGTATGATTTATATAACATAACTGAATTATTTTTCGTTTTATGTTTGTAAATTTTTAAATTTGTGAAATTTTCCATTTTGTCAATATTGGTTTTAGCTTAATGACTACACAACCATACATATTAGTTTTAGATGATTGTATAATTTGATGTGAAAATATATGGGCAAATGCAAAATTTAATTAATATTATTTTCCAAACATAAAATATTATTATTATATTTGGTTATTGTTTTTCGTAGAAACGATAAGCATTTAATTATGTGGTGTTAACTATTTTTTACGCATACTGCCGATCACAACTTCAAATCAAGCGCATTAAATTCAGTAAAATTTAGAAACCATAAAACATTTGGTAACCATACGTCTCCATATAATAATGGACTGTACAGCCACACCTTCTCTGGTGTCGTCCTTGCCATATGAACACTTGGTAACTTAACCTACATATTTTTGCATTGAATTGCTTTATAGCTCCTATCAAAATCTTAAAAAGGTATCTTCCTTCCTATGCCTCCTTTGTGGCAATTCAAATTCTTTTGCGCCAATTTCCATAAATGGACCGTGTTAAAATCAGTTCATCTGTCTACAAAAGTTGATTTTCTGTGTGTTTTGATTATCCGACTATGAAATTAAAGGTATACCTAAAATGAACGGAGGTGTAATATTGAGCAAAAGGATATTGATTTGAGGTATTCATACAGTAATAAATCCAACTGACATTGTCCAAGTTCATTATTTATTTATTTATTATAATATATAAATTTATACATATCGGCAACATTTATATGTATAATATAACCAATGTACTACGACCGTTTTCTCATTCCAAGAACGGAAATTTGGGGTTGAGCATTTTTGTCAATTCATGAAGATGCAAAGTGTGTGCATAAATGTATACTCCTACATATGCGCATATGTTTACTGATCATAAAAAAAAAATATAAAATATGCTGCTGAAATATGATTCAATGGCCGCAAAATATTTATGAATGAATGATTTCAAACTGCTGTTGCAACAATAAAAGGTGTCTCATCTCTTGTAAATCCATCATTTAGCCATTCATTCAAACGTAAAAATTCCTTTTTTGGTAGTCATAAAACTGCAAGCAACATCATGGCCAAATCGTGGTGGCCGTCGTACGCGTCAGCTACGGCCAAGTTGAAAGATAGTGAAAGTTATGTAACGATTTGGGTTTCTGGAAATTTTGCACGTACTAATCAGATAGTAACGACTGGAATGCTTATTCATACGAACAATAATGGATTTGGGGCTTTTCGCGTCATGCCGACAATTTACCAGTAAACCGGCTCAGACTTGAATCACGTCAAGTGCAAGTGCAACAGACGGAATAGTGAACTCTCTTGTTTATTCGTTATGACGACATTCGATGTGCCAAGAAATTGTTATTAAAACGTGTTAGCTCTTTCATGGCGTTTTATGGTATTGTAATCATTTCTGTTACTGTTACTGGCGGATTGATGGTGACTGCGAACAGTTTAAGTGAATGAATGACCAGAAACCAAATTGGGACCCGTTCGTAACGGAGAAATAATTGTAATTGTTGTGTGTGGTGCTTTAACATAATTTACATTTACACAATCGTGAAGTCAAATTTGCTGAAGTCAAATTTGCTTAGCTCATATACTTGTATTATTTGTTCAGTTTAAAATTTACATTTCAGGAAACCATTTAAGAAAATGTTATTGGATTTACAACAATTGCCAGGTTTAAGTACTTTGGTTCAATTGCAACGAACTGTATTCGTTGAAGATACCATGATTTATTCCAAAACTGTCACGTTTACTACTTCAAATGGTGTTCAGTTTACCGATACGTTAAATATAACGTAACGTTGTTAATACAAAACTATATTTTTCTCTTAAAAAATGTTTTGCAACTTTTATGATTACAACCAATTTCTTCATTAAGAATTTAAATATAAAACAAGCTATTGTGAGATCAATTACAATATAGTAACACCTATAGTTTCCCATGAAATGTGGTTACTATGTAAATTTTCGAATTCGCTTCTTTACTAGTAGGCGTTGTTGTATCTATGTTGGTCTTTAAATTCAAATTTGTTCAAAATATGTTAACACGTGTATTATAAAATAAACCAATGTAGTATTTTGCTTTTATTCAAAATTCAAGTTCCAACGATTCGCTGCCTATGCAAATAAAGTCAAAGTTACAATCCATACAACTTGCTACGAATTGACTGTAACTTTTATTTTCGATAAGATGTAAAACGTCATCTGAAATTATAATACGTAAACACTACAGATTTTGTTTTTAATTTAGGTCACCGTACAGTTTCGTTTTCGTTTTCGTTTTCAAACGTCCAATCAAATTTGTCTGAAAATACATAAGAAACTGTGCGAAGAAAGTAGATTGTTTCAACCAAACGAAAATTTCACAAAAGCCATATGTCCCATGCCATAAAAAAATTTAACGTTTTTTTAACTAATTTATGTTGGTTTCCAAGACTGAAATTGAAGGAACTAATAATTTTATGTCATAACATGTTTGGTTATATGTTTGTTGAAATGTACAATTTTTTATTACGATTTCATTTTATAAGCTTACAAATACATTATCGAACATATTATGACGTAAAAAAGTAAGTTGCTCCGGTTCCATTTTTGTAATCCAATAAAAAAAGATTGGCGTTACCATAGAAGAAATATCTTTTTTTCAAAAAAAAAAAAAAAAAAGAAAACGTAGCACTGCCTTAATTTTATATGGAGTTTCACCGTGAAAAGTCAACATAGCACCTGCCTTAAGCAATGCACTAAGCACAATACCCCAATAAAAATTGTGCTGACTAGCAACAAAGGGTGTCGCAACAAGAACGCAAGATTTAAATTTGGCGCCATTCGAAGTGTCATTGTTTAATATTTAAACAATTATTATTGTTTGCTAGTAGAAGGTACGAGGTTAGTAAAAATGGAACGCTACACGAATGAACAACGCATTCTCACTGTGAATTTGTTTTACAAAAATGGTGAAAGTTTTGCGGCTACAGTTCGCAAATTGCGATCAATTTGGGGTCACAATAATGTTCCAAAAGAGTCAACTGTAAAGAGATTAATGGATAAATTTGCCAAAATTGGGTCTGTTAGTGATGTATAGACAACAACTCGCCTTCGACCAGGTCGATAGACCGAAAATGTCACAGCTGTACGTGATGATGTCGCTCAAACTCCATCCTCCTCAATTCGACACCGAGCTCAGCAAATTGGTGTCTCCAAATCCACTATGCAGCGAATTTTGACGAAAGATTTGCATCTTCATGCACACAAAGTTCAATTGACTCAGGAACTGAAGCCAGCTGACCATGGACAGCGAAGAGAGTTCGTTAATTGGGTATTGGAAAGACAACATGAAAATGCTGATTTTCCCGATAAAATCATCTTCAGTGACGAGGCCCATTTCCATCTTGACGGCTTTGTCAATAGGCAGAATTGTCGCATTTGGAGTGAGGAAAATACTCGAGTGATTTACGAGAAGCAAATGCATCTTCAACGTGTTATTAAGTGGTGTGGATTTTGGGCTGGAGGAATCACTGGGCCTTTTTTATGAAAATGAGGAATGATAACCAGTTTTTTTGTGCCTCAAATTGAAGAAATGGCTTCAACAAGACGGTGCCCAATGTCATACAGCAAGAGAAACAATTCAACTGCTGCATCAGTCATTTCCCGGTCGTGTTATTTCGCGTTTTGGAGACCACAATTGGCCGCACAGATCGTGCGATTTAACACCGTTAGACTTTTTTCTTTAGGGTTTTTTGAAGTCGATGGTTTACGCGAACAAGCTGACGACGACTCAAGTCTGAAAAGAGAAAATTGGACGCTGCATTAATGAAATGCCGCGGCATTTATGCAGAACGGTCATTGAAAATTTCATTAAAAGATCAGCAAAGCCATATGCCCGAAGTGTTGTTCCATACATAACCTCATTCTGTCCTGTAAAAATTTAAATCTTGCGTTCTTGTTGGGACACCCTTTAGTACAGAAAGTTGAAACTGCGATAAGCACGCTTTAAAAAAACGACTGTAGATGACATTTTTATGGAAGGTTACTCCCTTGAAACATATAAATTTAGGGTTCAATCCATATAAATTACATAATTCTTATGGAATATATCATAAAGGGAGCGATTATTCAGTCAATGTAGTATATTTTATAGGTAAATGACAAAAGTTTTTAGTTACTTCCATCTACAAATTGGGGATTATGGGAGAAAACTTAAATTTGGATAAATGGGTCTATTTGCATGGGAGGTGTCAGAAGGGTGAGATCTGAGTTTATCAAACGCACTATTTGTGCTAAATTTGGCTGAATTCAATTCAATCATATTAGAATTAAGGATATTAGTCATTTGTATGGGAGGCACCAAAACGAACGCGGATACTTGATCCATTTGTTGCAGTGTGTAACGGGCGTTAAAGGCAAATACAGTAGACAAAATCTATATATTGTAGCCTAATTAAGAATTAGAAATTACAAATCAAATATTGAATATCGGAAAACATGTCAATTTGGCTTGGTTTCATTCAGAGATATTTGTTTAATAAAGCGTTAATGTGTACCAGGTTTGACTGAAATAAAATAAAACAGAATAAATTTGCCATTTGCATGGGAGGCTTCAGGAAAAAAATTTAATTTCAACCAAAGAAACGTACATCTCTTAATCGATTAAAAGTTTCTGAAACATATTTGGTCGAAAGATGTTTGATACTTTAAACGCTTGGCTGGGTATACATTTTTCCCCATATCTGGGAAAGTATAAAGGTGTATGTGTAACCTTCATACCTTCCGGCGAATGCATAAAAGATTAAGGAAGTAACTCCATAACTTTCTGAAGTCCTCTACAAAGGTATTGTGGGCGGATCACTGATTTTTGCAAAATCGTGCAATGTGTGCTTAAAGTAACCTAAAGGGTGGCACAATGCCATCCATTATCGTTTGCTGAAGTAAATGGCTAAATAGCTGATACTTGATAAATTATAGTCAACTCTAAGGAACTGGACATTGTCAATCATTTCAAGCATTATAATTCAAAATGAAATTGACAAAAATGTAGGTTACCGCAGTCTTCGAATCATGAATTCCAACGGAGTAAATTTTGATAAATAGGATAATTTGTACGGGAGACACCAAAACGGTGGTATTGCCCCAAAATTTCATTCTTAGAACATAGCTCATCAAGAGCATGACGCGTGCCACTTTTGACTGAATCCAGTACAACTGCCTGAAAGATATGAAACAAAGAACATATGGATTGTTTCCGAGTCCATTTTTCTCAACGAATTGTAATAACACAATTGACGGAACTCCCGCCAATTAATTAGAAGTTACAGAGGAAAGATTGAATTTTCTAAAAATGGACAAATTTGTATGGGATTCAGATAATGCCGTCATTCTCAAATCCTATCTCTCAAGGTGTAGCAAATTTGACCCAAATTTAGTGTAACTGAACTAAAGATATGAACTAGAATATTTATATTAAATCAGTCGTTTTTGTTGGGAGTAACGGAAGGGCGTTGTTGATTGATCAATTTTTTCGCATATACCGAGCATTACAAACCATTAAAATGAAGAAATTTTTAAGTTACCACAGTCTACAAATAAGAGGTTAGAAGGAACAACGTGAGTTTCTAGCAATCGATCAAGTTGTTTGGGATATATCAGAAGGGGAGTTCCGATAGAGCCCATTTGCAATTTGATTAAATGTAAAGCTGTGGTAGTTCCAACAATTTTCACGTCGATTAACAGCGGCTATCGTGCCAGCCTGAGAGATGGGCACAGCCGATCCAAAATTCATAAAACGCATTTGGTCAAAATATACTTGGTACTTAAGCGAGTCCTTCTATGCGTTGCATTTCTGCCGTATCAAGCTAGTATAGAAATTTCAGTCACTTAAACTGATTTTTATATATATATATGTTCACCCAAAAGTTTGAGGAATGCCAGAGAGGACGTGGTTAATCGCTAGATTATTTTCAAAAATACTCTGAATTAATTAACGGGTGCAACAATTTATTCAATTCTCATTCGCTAAAGTAAGGTTGGTAAATGCGCAAACTGTGCTCAATTTAGTGCAACTGAATGGAAGATATGAATTTGCGAATGTAAATTTAAATTTTAATTTTAATTTAAATTTTAAATTAATTTAAATTTTTTTCAAATTTTACGACATGCACAATATGCCAAAAATGTAAGCAAATGCTGTCTATAAAACAGGAAGTGCAGCAGAAAAATTTAATTTCGATAAATCTTTCAATTTATAAAGGAAATACAAAAAGGAGTGTGACAATGTCCTCCGTTCTCATTCCTAGAAATTACTCCAAGAAACACATAACATGTGCCAAAATTGACTCAATTCAATAAACGTGATAGAAAGATATGGCTTATATCAGTTGGACAGAAATCTAAGCTACTACCAAATTTACTTTATGTTTTAAGTTCATTCTATTTATTTGTGAGCATATTGGGGGAAGTATACTATTTAGAACACTTAGTGAGTATTGAAGAATTTCTTCTGCTGGTACCGGCGTATGTGGCACCCTCCCGGAAGCTCATATAATTTTTTTCAGATGTCTCCTAATTTTTGTATGTGAGTCCTAATATATTTTAATATATTCAAGATAGTGATCAAGACTAATAAATATATGTTATAACGCAACAATCTTCTGATGTTTATACATATTGAAATCTAGACTATCTGGGGGGCTTTTATTGAATGCGGTATAGCCCTCTATAAGGATGCACAATTGCAATACATATCTATTTTTCCACTAGCCAGTGAGTAGTTGATATTTGTTGAAGTCAAGACAGATTTATTACTCAGGGTGTAACCTGAGTCTTTATGAGATAGTTCGTAATCAATTTTGTTTTCGGTATTATCAGTAGAATCATTATTGTGATATCGGTTGTCAAACGTATTCCCTGATATATTATTTGGAAAACAGTTTGAGCTTTTCTAACACCTTCATCCCTACTATACATATATAAGAAACAATTTAATAAACATTTCTGGGCTAATTCAACTGCTTTTTAAGACTTTTTTAATAAAAGAAAAATTCAAAATATCGAATTCAATATTTTGCAAAGAACTTATCTGTGTATGTTATGGTATGTGAATTATTACATTAAAGTCCTAAATGTAATAATTTTGTATTGTCAAAGTTAAGTTTAGTTTGGGTTCACCGACATATATGAGTTCGCAATAGACACATTACGGTAAATTTTTTATTAAAACTAATTTATAATATAATTTTTTATTTATTTCTGGACATTATCAGGGGTGTTGGATGCAAAAATATTTTTTTTTTTAACTCAAGAAAAAATTTTTAACTAATTAGGTTTGATACTTAAAATGATCTATTTGTAATGTTATTTTAGACTACGCCTTATGCCGGCAAAAAAAGTGCCAACACCTCACACTCAGAAATACGTCTAGCGTTACCAATTCCACAAATAGTCTACAGAAGCAAAAGTGGCGCCAAATTGTCGCGAAATCGTTCTGACTGGCTGTCTTGTTGGTTGCCTGGTAGACTCATTAACTGCAGTAAATTTTCACGGAACATTTTAAAATTTGGTACAGCCTAAGGGACTGGTAGGTCCCTTCTGGTATCTTTTACACAAATTAACCGATTTTCCGAAATTTAAAATTTTTCTTATGACTTTTACAACTTTCACAACAATTACACGATCAATATATGTTGCGTTGATACACAATTTTCAGCAAAATTCGAAATTACCGAGCGAATAACCCACTAAGTCCATATATTCTTAGCTTTATATCTTCCAAGCAGTTGTGTGAAATTCTGTAAAATTAGGCTCACATTATGCATTTTTTCAGCTTAGTTCCGCTCCGGTATCTTCCATATAAATGACCACATCGTGAGCTTAGCAAACTTAGTTCTGATAGTGAATGTACGAGAAACAGCATTGTCATACCCCTTCTATTAGCTGCCACACAAAGTGATTACTTTTTTCTGCAATCTCTAGTTCATAGGTTGCATCAAATTAAATTTTTATTAATTGTATTGCGTTATTTGTTAAAATTTCACAACATTTTCCGGTTAACCATGTCCTTGATTGTAACTCCACAAAAATTACCCAATAATCGAATTCTCTAATTTTCGTAATTATTTTATACATCACAAATTTCCAAGTTCATATCTTTCATTCAATTATACTAACTTCAATAAAATTTGGCACGTATCAGGCTCTCAGTAAACGTAGTTCTGCTAATAAACATGGATTTCATTGCCACTACTCTGAGGGTACCACATACCTACCTCCATTATTTCTAAGCGGAGGTTTTCTGTAAATTATAACCACACCGCTTCTGGCATTCCGCATACTATTTCGTTGACGCAAATGGGCGTTAAATGAAGGTGTATGTAATTCAGTTCATTTGAATAAAATTTCTGCTCTTATTAATGATTGTCATGAATGACCGCTAAATCACCCAAATTAGCCAAGAAAAACTCTTTCGTCGTCAAATTGTAAATAAAGCGGATTTAGTATAAGAAATCAATAAATCACTAATGAGAGTTAAAGCTTGATTTAAAACCAACAGTCAGTTATGCAACAATAACTGATTGTCTTTCAATAAAACCAAAACAAATCAAAAACTTATGGAACTGATTAATGCTCCGGCGGAGTAAATAAACAAACATTTTTCGCATTGCAAAAATAGTAGTAAAGTTACCTGCCAACACTTACAATTCGCCAATGCTTGTTGTCGCTTTTTTTTTGTCTATTTTTAGATATTTTGGTATGCATTTAAACCAATAGCAAATTGTTAAAGCATGATCGAATTGAATTGAACTTATTTGTGTTCAAGCCGACTTTATGATATGACATTTAAATTCACACAGAAATGTTTACATATTTGCTTAACAAATCATTTTAGTTTATAAACCAAATATGACTTGAAAGATTATAATCACACATTTCTTTGCGTATCAAGAAAATATTTGGGTCATTTTCACAATTTCACACATGGATATATTAAATGCAAATATTGACCGCCAATGAAATAAAAAAGGGAACATTCAGGGTTGGGCGAGAAATTTCGAAATCGAAAATGAGTAAATAAAATTGAACATTTCACATGTACGCTTTTTAAAACAGGTGGAGGAGAGTTGACTTTTGAGCAC
Organism: Philornis downsi; assembly: GCA_019455685.1. Taxonomy (NCBI): domain Eukaryota; kingdom Metazoa; phylum Arthropoda; class Insecta; order Diptera; family Muscidae; genus Philornis; species Philornis downsi. Next base: position 2,058,583 of record JAHXMU010026532.1, read on the forward strand.
CAAAAAATCGAAAGAGATGACGAAATGCTTTGCAAAGATGATGAGACCTAGTGATTACATCTCGTTGATCAACAACTTGAAGACGTATACGTTATATTTCGTATTTAAATGTAAACTTTGGTAATATACAAATATGTACCTATATATGGACGAATGACAGCTTAAGAGGAAGAGTTGCATAGCAATAAACCTGCTGCGGCATTTGCTTAAATAATGCTCCGCTTTAAAACAAAAGTCTTCAGTCGAACGCAAAATATCTTATGTATGAGCAACTATTATGTACGTTTGTATGTGCGCGCATGCTCAGTAAACAATTCGGTTTTATTGCCTTTTCGTGTTGTGTTTTAGGGCCAGTCTTATTATGTCGTGCTGTTTTATGATGTTGAATGTTGTGTTCCAATACTGAAGCCGCATCTAAACGAATCATGCATTGTTTTTCTCTTTTTCTTTTTTTTTTTTTTTTTGGTTCGCACATATTTTTGTTTACAGCTCTACGCTTTTGCTCATCTTATGAGCAAACTGTTACTTCCTCTTCTCCGAATGAAAATAAAAGTAACTCGGAGAGTTTTGTGCTGAAGCTACAGACGCACTCCAAGGTGGGAACTACTGGTATCGCTGGTGTTGCTGGGCGCTCATCTCTCTCTTCTCTGTGTAGACATAAGCAATTTCTTTCCGTTGATGTTCAACCATGTTTGCTTTGTAAATTATTTTGTAATGATTTCAAATTTTGTGAACATTTAGCCAAATTTAAAATTGTTTTTACACTTTTTGGAAAGACCTTTGTATATAAAGCCGCTGCTCTCGCTACGCTGACATCAATAGCATCTTAACCATCATAAGTGTCGCACGCAATAATTCACTGAGCTTAAATCAAACAAGGATTAGCAGTAAAACGGCGTGTCGGGTGTTTTTGATCTAATAACAAATTCTTAACAAAATGAAAGTTTTTGCTTGTGTCACCGTTTTCTTGCTCGTTGCCAGCTGTGCCTGGGCAGCTCCAAGTGTTCAAGATAATAAAATCGAAAGTGAATCGACATTTACGCGCGCTGCCCGCTATTTGGGCTCCTGTTTCGAAAGTGATGATATGACCACCTGTCTGGCCGTTAAGGGTATTACGGCCCTTAATCGTGCAGCCCGCAGCAATAATATCGAGTTGGTGAATGGTGTTTCATTCAAAAGGTGTGGAATTGAAAAAAATTATATAATTGATAACAAAATCATAAAGACAACAGTTTTTAAAGCCAAAACACGTAACAGTAGCTGAAATTGCATAAACATTTATTAAATGACTACGAATATATTTGGACAAAAAAAAATAAGTAGTCAGTTTTAAAGCAACGATGCAGAACTACAAAATTATTCACTATTGCACAAACTATTGAGTAATCGAAATAGTCAAAGTTCAATTTTATTCGAAAATAATTTATAGTTATATAGCATATACATAATATGAACGCACGAAGTTGAAAACGAGGCTACTGTAACTGATCTGCGGCATCATATCTGAAAACTTCATGATCAAGATACAGTCTATGCATTATCTCACAATCTCCGGAATCTGGCTTACAGTCAGAAATTTGTGATATAAGTTATTATAGAAAAAAGAAAGGAAAAAGAGTCGATATTCTGAAGCAGGATTATTTATATGGTCCAAAATTATTCTCCAACTTAGCGACTCCTACTGGAAGTAGTTGGAAAGCTTTCTAACTTTTTAAGACACGGAAAAATGAAAAAAATTGTACCTGCATAATCATCTTATTATCATTTCACTTTGAGGGTTTGAAAAACAAATTCCCTAAATCCAATATTGGACAACAAAATGATTATGCGCAAACGAGGAAGTAATTTCCATACCAAATGTCAATTTAAGAAGCTTTTACTGCTTAGAGTTTGAAATATGGCCATCATAGCCTTGCACTAACATAGCCGTAGCACTAACATACTGTAACTACAGAGTCATGAGCTGTCTGAAACGTATTTGATGCAATATTAAGGATACAGTCAAAACGATTAGCTGCAGATATGAATTTATGTTTAACCACTATATTACATATGAAATTATATTATAGTTATATACAATATTAATTTCATAATTTAACTTATGTAATCCTGCAAATGAGATCAAGAAAATGCGAACCTGCTTACAGTTTCGATAAAAGGCAATCGTTGACACACCCATCTCACAGACAAATTTTTGCGCAAAACTACGCCTAACATTTCTGAAGATACATAACGACTGATAAAATAATAGTATGACAATGTGGTATCAATCTGTTGCAAGGACTTGACTATAGGTTTAGGAGAAAAGGATGGTATTCTTATGGCTATCGATTATGTTAAGATTAGTTTGCATATTTATAAAATCTCGTACAGCTCTTCTTCAACTGTTTGATATAATTGAGACTAATTGATTTTTAACTAATTAATTTATGATCATTCTAAACAAAGCATCCTTATATCAAATTTCCTTTTGCAAATTTTCCTTTGGCTATCCATTAGAGACCTATGTGCGAAAACAATAAATGAATAGAATTCTATTAAAGCAATTTTATACGGAAAGCGATTTTCGATTTGTTTTTGAATTAGCCTGAACTTGTCAATTCTTATTTACGGCGCAGTTTTTACTTTTTGTAAAACAAAATGAAATAACTAATAGAATATATTATTTTTTTAATTTTCTTCAAACATACGATATACTGTGTGAGATCGGCTGATGGGAGTGATAATTTTAATACGCGGCTACCGTGCTTGCGGTGTTTGATTTGAACTCCGACACAACGATCTATCATTCATTATCGAATAGTCGAAAAATCGGCAATTGGATGCAATGTAATCTGTCTTTTACGTATTATATGAAGTGGTCATTCCATAGAAATACAAGGTGGCAGTTGAATGTTGTAATATTAAGAAGCTGAAATAGCTTTTTAATCATGTCATATCAATTAACTTTTCTCTATTTATCAGAAAAATAACACATTTTCATTAAATCATGCATGCTCGGTGTGCGACATGGTTGTTCATTATCGTCTAAAGGATTGCAATAGTAATTGCCTCAATTACCGTTCTAACTTTTTAAACCAATGAAATATCTGCATATTTGGAAACTACTCGTTTACAATAATCCCATAAGAAAAAAAAATAAAGTGCAAAAAGTCCACGAGACTTTGGGCGAGTTTCTTAAAACCAATAAATTTTCATTGCAATTCTGCTCAATAAATTTTCATTGGAATTCTGTCTGTGTGTGGTTGGTATGACAGGTTGTACATGTTATTGAAATATATTCAGTTTAAAGCAGGCCACTTTTGGTTTGAAAAAGCTACTTCGTTCATACAAACCATGTTGTTTGAAAATAATAGTTACAGCGAAGGCTTCATTCAGATTTCTAGTGAAATATATACAACATTTCATGTTTATCTTATAAACTATAATATTTCACATTATATTTGAGAAGTTAGTAATTGAATAGCTTTACAAGTTTTGTTCCAATGTCGAAAACTTCTGCAAATATCGTTATCCAGTTTATATGAAAATTTTGAGTTTTTATATTTCGCTTCTTTATATCTTACAATTTTATATTATTATTTTGTATTATTTTTTTTCGCAGAGATCCAACTACGGCTACTCAACGTGCCGCCCGTGCAATGAGTGAAAGCGATATCTATGCCGAATTGCCTGAAAATTCCGAAGATCGTACTGGACGCTTGATTGATATGGCTGTTGAAAGTGCTACAGATTTCATAAGCTCACACAATTTGGAAGTTAAAGTACCGGCTGAAACCACTCAAGAACTTGCCCGTGCTTTGGACGAAGGTAATAAGTGGTCATTCAAATCTCTCAACACGATTTCGTTCATTTAATGTTGCTTCTCTTTAGGTCGCGGTAAATTGAAGAAAATGATGGGCCCCATTGCCATGGCCATTGGTGCTAAAGTTTTCGCCTTAGTTCCTCTGTTATTGGGCGGTTTGGCTTTGTTGACCACAAAGGCCATCATTGTTGCTAAACTTGCTTTCTTCTTGGCTCTCTTGGTTGGAGGTTCCCGCATGTTCGGCGGCTTAGGCAACAAATTCGGCGGTGCAGTAGGCGGTGGTTACAATGCTAACGCCGGCTGGAATTCAGCTTCCAATGGTGGTTGGTCATCGGGTGCTTCATCCTCATATCCCTATGCTCGTAGTATGAATGATGCCCAGGAATTAGCTTACGCTGGTCAAGTGAATGCTCAATAGGTTCATTGATGAATGAATAATTTTCTCCAGCATTTACCAGTCAAAAGTGTGCCTTTGTATTTAAGTTTAGATTTGTTACCGAGAAGTAATGTCCTTAGAGTGTAGTAATTTATTAACAAAAAAAACTTCATGTAAATTATTATTAATTAATTTATTGAAACATACAAAAAGAACGGAAAGTTTTAAATTGTTTAATGCAACTTGTGTGAAAATCTAGTTCAATTTAAATAGCGAAACGAAAACGCCTCATGAGCGTGTAGTATTCTAAACTCAAACGAGTTTTGTCATATTAAAATTTCATTATATACACATATACATGTAATAAAAAAGTAAACCATTTGTACAAATCATAGAGAAATAAAACATTTTGTTCAAAAAAATTAAAATTTGTGTATTTCTTTGAAATTTAACAACCGGTATTGTAATGCCAGACCTTTCAATCCACCTCTCCATGGCAGCATTGACGTTAAATGATTTGCAAACAGAAAGTTTTATCAACTACACAAATGTTTCGCGCTCTAAAACAAAACACGTGGGCAATATTGCCTAATTAAACTTTATTAACTTTTTTTAAGAAACCAATCTGTATGAAAGATACCAGAAGAGGGGGTCAATGCCGTCTCTTTTCGTTCCCAGAACTTACTTTACCAAACATACATCATACCTAACCAAACTTGATTGAATTCAATCCAAGTGCGTAAAAGTTATCAGTCCGAGAACATATAAGCCAAATCCATCATTTGTAGGAAGGGTACCAGAAGACTCCTGGCTACTTGGTCGATTCTTCTACGCCAATACTGCTTGCTAACTAAAAATTATGGAGAGATTTCAAAAAATCAGCTAATTTGTATGCTAATGCCACCCATCTATATTCGCAGAATAAAGTTTATGAGAGGAACGATATGATTAAATTCTGCACAACTGCCTTAAATATACGAAGCTAAGAATATTTTGATTAATCATTTGAATGTTAGTTACCGGAAGGGCCATGATTAACCGATTGATCTTTTCAAACTTTAACAAGTTTTACGAAGCAATACAATAAACAAAAAGTTAAATTACAGCGGTCATTTGATAAGGAAAAATGCCAAAACTTTCGCAACGAAATAGCGAAAACAAGCTAAGAAAAATTCAGAAAAAAATCTAAATTAAAAAAAAAAAAATGAAGTAGTTTGCATAGAGATAAACCAATTTTTATTGCGTTTTATAAGTTAAAACTTAGCACCTGAGATCTCTATTCATTCTGAAAGCTTTTGAGGAATAAAATATATATTCGATTCAAGAATTTTTTCATTAAGTCAGCATCATTTCCTTTTCTGCCAATAGGTTCAATTGACTTAGGATAGAACTGTAACCATTTGTCGAAATGGATAAAAACAATTTTTATGGTCAAGCCCGTATGAGACACCTTTTCTAAAGCGTAATTTTTGATTTTTTTCTTTTCGATTAGTATTATATTACATTTTTAGAGATACGAACAATATTTTATATTTATGAAATAATTTTTTTAAGTCATAAAAACAACAACAACAACAACGTTTTAAATAATAAATGTGTGCTTACATCGGATATTTTCTACCTATCAAAACACATAGTAATATTGCATGTTGCATGGAAAGTATGTCATTTATTTGAATATTTTTGACCAAAATGAACTTATCTAGATTATTACAAAAATCTACAGTGAATGCAGATTTGAAATCTATACTCAACATATCAGTCCACGTTTGACCCGATGAGTTGAAATTTTTTACTTTAAGTGATTTTAACTGCTGGGTTTTTTACGATTCTATCATTAACGTTGGATGAATTTCCATCGATGCGCATGCACACAATCAAGCAGTGAAAAATTAAAACTGAAAAAATTAAAAATCTGATTTTGCCTCAAAGTATTGATCAACAAGGCCAGGATATTGCGTGAATTTGATTTTCTTACTGATGTTGCTATTTAATTACTAAATGCATCAAATTTTCATTATATTTTAACTCATGAACCAATTGCATCTTATATGGGAAAAGATGTAGCATATGTAAAATTGTTTGACAACGTCGTCTGGTGGAAGTTTTGTTGTTTTCCTCGATACTTGCTTGCACTCGAGTAATGGTTCAAACTGCACGTGGTCCTCTAGCACGCGGAAGATCAGAAACAGCTCATAGTTGCCCAAAACGCTGAACCAATTAGTAAATTTTTAAATCGTTAGGAGCATTTCGAACATGAAAGAAATTTCGATATGATCTGAATAATCGAATGCTGACTTTCAAAGTAAAATTAAACAACTTTGGTTCTTTGTTCCGTACTAAGCCTTTCCATCATAAATTTCCCAAGTACTATTTAGTTAATTCGGTTAAGAGACGAAAAAAGAGACAAACAAACAATGTATTCACTGATCAAATCTTAACGTTAATTATGCGCCATCCTATATAATAGTACAATGGGTTTAAAAAACCCCCGATTATTTGATTAGATATTCTGTAGCAATTACGTTTTAGTACTAATTCTAAGGTACTAGAGCCAGTCCTTTTAATATAGAAATTCGTTTAAAGTTAGTATAGAGACTTTGAAATAGTGATTTTCTTCACAAAAATGTCAATGTTTCAAGTTTCTGTTTCAATAACTTATTTTGTAAAAATTTCCCCAAGCTATTTAACAGCAAAACAAACGAGATTTGACCTATCTCTGATCGCAATGGCTCGAAAACTGAGATTCTGAATTTGAATTCTTTAATTCCTCCCCAGAGCCATATTCTCAATGCCGCAACATTTGTTCGTAGTCACATAATTTCCTTTAAACTGAGTGCTACTGCATAAATTTCTAATAGAAATATTTTAGACTTTTTTTAAACTGAAATAAATTTCAATAACCTACTTAGCGAGAAAGAGGTAAAAAAATCTAAAAAAAAACCGAAAAAAAGCTTCAAGCTAAATCCAATTTTTGCCCGCTAAACTGGTTGAAAAAAGCTAAATCCTGCGGCGAAAAGCAAAAAAACGCTGATCCCCGATTACGATCTGACAAAATATTGTGATGTTCCAGCCCTGTTTCATAAAGATTTACGCCAGTTGCCGTTCCTATCGGTCGGTAAAGCAGACAGACGAACAATCGCGCAATCAACTGAAAAAAATCATGAAACACTTTTGTCCAGAAGATATTTGGTGTTTCAAATACTTCCTTTTGGGTGCTACAATTTTTTAAAACGATGTACGCTTCCATCCGTTTTGACAAAAACCTACGCTTCCAATACAATATCCTAGCGGAAGGCTTCAGTAGGTTACAACTTTGCTTCTTTTAATGCGTATTATCATATTTCAGAGTAATACAGTGTGGCGCAATAGAACGTGCGTATTGCATCATCTTTTTCTGCGGAGTAGAAAAGGCGCGGGCGGGGGGCGCCTACATCGTTGGGTTGGCGGGCTCATGGAGTTTTAGTCGCTATGAATCACTTCGACGGGAAGCGTCGCACATTTTGCGTGCGCGCATTTTACGGGAACTCTCGTTCATATATTGCTACTAGGCGACTATATTGTGCTGAATATGGACTACGGCGAATTAGTAAAGCTCCGAGTGCTAATTTAATTAAAATATGGGTAAAGCGTTTTGAAGAGACCGGTTCAACATTTAAACCACAAGCAAATGGTCGCCCAAGAACATCTAGGACCGAAGACAATGTTGAGAGAGTTATGGAGTCAGTACGAGGAAATCCACAAATGTCGACTCGCAAGAGATCGTCTGTCTTACAATTATCGCGACGAAGTTTGCAACGAATTTTAACATTGGATCTTAAACTGCATCCATATAAGCTGCAATTAACACAAGAATTGAAAGAGACTGACTTCATAGCAAGGCTTGCATTTGCTAATGAAATTGTTAATCGATTTTCCAATTTTAACAATATCCCTTTCTCTGACGAGGCTCATTTCCTTATGAATGGGTTCGTAAACCGTCAAAATTGTCATTACACTGGAACAGTGAAAATCCCAAGATCAAACACCAGAAACCATTGCATAGTCCTAAAGTGACAATATGGGCAGCAAGAGGAATAATTGGTCCTTTTTTCTTCGAAAATGCGCGGGGCCAAAACGTTACGGTTAATACGGAACGCTATGTTGAGATGTTGGACGGATTTTTGGCTCCAGAAATTGAAAGTTCAAGAATATTGAATTCCAGAACAACAAGATGGAGCTACGTGTCACACATCAAATGACTCCATGGCGGTGGTGAAGCAGATGTTCCCTGGCAGACTGATTTCGAAAAGAGGTGATATCCCATGGCCCCCACGTAGGCCAGACTTGACGCCTCTTGACTTTTTTTGTGGGTATACCTCAAACACAAAGTCTACAGTAATAATCCAAGAAACATCGTTCAGCTCAAGGAGAATATCCGTGGTGAAATGGCAGCCATTACACCAGTATTAGTGAAGAAAGTTTTCAATAATTTTCGTTTGCGGTTAGAGGAGAGCCGTCGTAGAGAGGGTCACCATTTAGATGATGTTATTTTTACAAATTAAACTCCGTTTATTACTCTACAATGCCTTAGATTTATTTTAACCATACCTTTTGTATTTATTTTTTAATCTATTTTTTAAATATGCACGTTCTATTGCGCCACCCTGTACTTGGTTGTCCCTCCTGAACACCCTGTACTTGGTTGTCCTCCCACATAAATGGTCATAACATACATGCATACATACAACATACTCTGCTACTTTACGTTGTTTATAAGCTGCAAGAAAATCAACTTGGGAAACTGTTGTTTGCTGTCACTTAAGTTACTCTGCTTCAAAATAATCTTGCTCTTTTAATGTCCAGTTTGTTCAAACTGTAGTCTGTATATATGTCCACCAACCGTATATTCTTTAAGGACATTCAAGGGAAGAATAACTCATAAATCATTGTTTTTTATCTGTAGGTAATGCTGACCAATATTTATGAAGTTTTAAATTACATTTTTTTTCCTTTTGGAACGAAAGAAGATTAAACTTTTGATAACCAATAAAAATTGACAGCAATTTTTTGCAATTTAATACTCTTTATGGTTAAAAGCTTTTTAAGGACATCTATTTTACAGTAAGATGGGTGAAGAAGTTATATAAATTCAACTTTTTGGTTTGCCGAAAACAGCCTAAAAATATCCGTATTCGATGCATATCATAAAATATTAATATATTATAAACTTATGTAAATTTATGCATTATGCATTTAAATGGTTTAAGATTGAAATTTGAGTAAGAAGTTCGCAAAACCATTTTTCAAAGACAACTCAGATTTTTTTTGAGAAATTAATTGCTAAGTTCGCAATAAGATTTTCGTCAGTATATACATATTTTTGAAGGATTGTTCCCACTTAATCATTATATTTCACGCCAATTAATGTTAAGGCGTGAAAACAAATTCACCGATTATAGCTAAGTTGATGGTATTTTGCATAAAAGCAACAGTTTGTTATTGCACATACGAGGTGTGTTGAAAAAATAAGGTGAATTTTCAAATTTCGTGGGCTACGTAAATTCGATTTTCTACTATTATTTTTTTTATGTTAGTACACTCGTCTCGTAGATATTTTGACGGTTTTATCCATATAGCATGTTTAGTTCGTTTGTGAGAGGCATAAATAAGACAAGTGTTTTGTGACTTAATTACGTATAACTGCTTAAAACTTGTGAAACCAAGCACATTTAGGTTAGCTAACGACTGTAGTGGACAACCGCAACTATTTTTTTCTATTCGCCGTACCAAGTTTTGACAGTATTTTTAAAGTCTGGTCCTCCCAATAGAGTTTTAGTCGCCCTCTTCTATTGTAGTATTTGGGTCCATCCGCACGACATGACCAAGCCAACGCAATCACTGTATATTTATGCGCTGGACGTCATCGATGTCACTATACAGCTCATGTAACTCAGAATTCATCCGATGCCTGTCCTATTCGTTAATGATTATGAGGTCATATAGTTTCCGGAATAATTTTCCATCGAAAACTACCAGTACCGATTCGTCGGCTTCCTTCATAACCAAAAATTCTGCGCCATACTGTAAAATAGATAAAACCAACCCTCTGTGGTGGTGAACGAAGAAAACGAAAAGTTATTATGCCTCTCCTTAATGGCTTGAACGATTTTAAAATTTTCCACAGACGTTTTTGAAGTGTATGGGAGCTTACGTTCGCAGACTCAGTGCTCCAAGCATAACCAGAGGCGGACAATGGAGATCCAAAGTACAGTACCTCGAGCTTGACAAATTTTTGCTTTAAAAAATCACGTTACGTATCGACTGGCCTTTGAAAATATGTTAATTTGCGTCATATAGACACATGACACATGAAATATTTACAATGGGAATACCTAAAGGTAACTAAAGTAAAAAGAGAACTCAGTTCAATGAAGTTTTTGACGTAATACCACTTATCGTTAGTAATATAAAACACTGAAACTTTTTCAAATATTACCGACAAGAACCCCGCAGTTCTTAATTAAGCGACACAAATATGCAAAAATTTCGACTTAGATTAGATAAGAGAGAATTTAGAGATTGACAAAATTTCTTCGTATCTTCGTTGTTGTAGAATAACCGGTGGCCAAATTTCGTGTTCTTGATTTTCTTGTCTTTCAGGATAATACAAAAATATGATATCGGAGAAAGAGCGATAATACTTTTTTCAAAATTGTTGCAAAAACCGATATTTTTCGCAATTATTGAATTGAGACCTCTATCATTTTTGATGTACAAAACTTATTGAAGTGATTTCTTTTACAGTTTATGTGGAATTTCATTGTCATTCGATAACAAATTTTTCGAAATAATTCGGATTCGCCTTACAATTGACACCATCCATCATCATTTTTTTCATATGTAGGCCTTTCAAACTAGACAAGAAATACGTTGTTTGTTTGTCCAACATTTAGCCTATCAGCCTTCTGAATTTTTTTATAGTGCCTGGCATCTCTTACATGGCTTTCTCCTTTTCCTTACTCTTTTATTCTTATCTTCTTGACTAAAGACATACTTTTGACAAGTAAGCTTGTGATTATCGAAAACACTGCATACTTTGATTTAGAAGAGAAACAGCATTTTTCAATAGTAACCGAAGAAGGCGTTGGGGTCTGACATGTTAAAAGTAATATCCAACAAACCATTCATAAATTAAGTTATGGTCAATCAAGCTAAATAGTTTGCCTCAAAAAATAATTGGTATGATCAGATTTCTGGTAGCCGTCATTCAGAAATCACGTTCACGTATCCGACTCATGTCAAATGTAATAATTAGAGTGCTTTCGTGTAAAAGAAGCTGTACCTTTAGCTTTGCCTATTTGAAAAGTTAACGTTGACGTCCGTTTACGATGTATGGTTTCTCATAACCCGTCATCGAAATTATGAAACAGATAAGAAAATTGAAAGTTATGCACATTGAAAGTCATACACCTATGTATACGGCTTATTGTCAAATCATAAGTGCTATGTAACACATTTCTTCAAAACGAGAAGGTGTTACTTCCAATGCTCTGATTGAACAAACCTACTCTTTGAGAATTTGCTTGAGGCGTTGGTCAGAGTTGCCATACACGAGGCTAAAATCGTGCGAAATACACAATTGTGCAAATACCACAAAAAATTGTGTTATAAATAAATAAAATAAATTTAAATAAAATACTTAAATATAGATATATAAAACGCAACATATTTGCTATGTTTCGAGTAGAGAATACAATTGTTACGCAACCTTCCACATAAAAAAAGTCTTTACACATTAGTATTTATTGAATTTTTTGGTAAAATTTGACACCAAAAGTTATTTTATTAGCTTGTAAAACTATTTTAAATGTCTGCCCTTGATTTAAGATACCATATGTGTTAGTATAATTCACCATATTACCGATTATTTATTTATTTATTTTTTTTTTAACAATCAGTGCCCTGCGCTATTTTCATTTCCATCAAAAAAGTTTTTAACAACAGGTTATCAAGGACAATGCTAATTCATTATGATTTGTAAAATATTAGTAAGGAAATGAAATAATAGTAGTTATTGCAAAATCTCCAGAATTTTGTATACACACCGCAGTCCATTTGTATCAAATCCTCATCTGAAATACTTATCCGAAATCCCATTAAGTACATAGCTTAAGTGTTACCAATTCAGAATTCCATAACATTTTTCTGTAGAATTATTTTATTAACTTCGAAAACGAAAGTGTACACTAATTATCAAAAAAAAAAAAAAAAAAACAATTAACTTTGCGCTTTTTGATGTGACCTTCTGCATTGATTATGGCCTTCAGACGATCAAGAAATGAGTTGAGTGATGAACGAATGTGATCTTGTAGTATTCACTTTGAATCGCTTTCTTCAGGATGTTCATATTGGCTTCCTTACCTTACTTTCCAAAATGGACCGGTTTTGCACCTGGAGAATTCGAAAGTAAAATCGTTCAATTGACTACTTCCCTTCTGCTACCTCCCATACAAATGGACGATTTAACTCATATATTTTTGTCTTCATTTGTTCCAATCGATTGAATTAAATTTTGTGTTTGGCACACGTTGACCTTTTTTTACCTGGTACCTGCCATTCAAATCGGTCAAGTTTTTTGAAAATCAATCAATCCTCTATAATTTCCAATTTTGCAGCTCTGGCGTTCTAGATTTTTTTTTTTTTTGTATTGTTTTGCACTTTTCTTACAATATTTGAGAAAAATACATTCTTATTGTACCAAATCTGCCTTACGTTATGCGTTAAATTCTGAAATAGAAAATGGGCGGTTTTGCCACACTCATTTTGGTACAAGTTGACCTATTGATTCGAATTTGCTATACCTATATAATTAGTAGCCTGAAGTAAATTAAATTCTTGTCAATTATATTGCGTTATCATGCAGCGTAAAATATGAGAAAGTTCGATAAATAATCTTTCCCTCTCTGTTATTTTCAATACAAACTACCTTATTTAATTTTCATATTCGCATATTCATATCTTTTATTGCAGTATAATTGAGCAAGCATAAGGCATTTGCAAATGAAATTAGGCTAGAAATTAGCAGATTTAGCAAAAATCGTTGCTCTACGCTTCGCAAACGGAGGTATTGAGAAAGTTAAAATTTTGGTGTCTTATTGTGCTTTAGTTCAAACTATTTTTACACCTTCGTCCAAACGGATGAAGGTATGCATCTTTAAAAAAATTAATAAGTGTTACCCAATTTACCACGCCCCTTCTGGTACCACTCATCCTCTGCAGCATTGCTGTAAGTCTGTTCACTTGACAGAGATTTCTGTACTGGCTTAGCCATTTTTGGTTCACATGAACTTTGTGTACCGGATCTTGTTGAAACGTTCAAAGTAAAGTAGCTTTCAAAATAATTTCCGATAATAAGCAGCGTTGACTTTGACGCCAGACAATTCGAGAACGTGCATTGCTGGTCACTGCTACGCAATCTATTACTTGTAATGGGACATTGCTTTGGGCTACCATTCAAAGACCACAATAACACCTTTGCTCTTTCGAAACGAACTTTTTTTGCTGCAGTGTACTGTGCTGTGCTTTTTGGAACTTCTAATTTAACGTAGCCGCTGTCAGTGCTTTGACAGATATGGTGTCAAATTTTCAGCACTTAGACGCCCGAACTCTTTATATCTGTTGAAAACTGGATTGAATTTTGAGACTTGCATTTTAAGACTGACATTTGTTTTATTACCTTCAATTTTTCTACTTAATGTTACTTATAAATACATTTGGCTGAAAAATCAGTGCCGATAAAGAAAACTGAAGCGCACCAGGACCAATACCAGCAAGTACTTCTGGTATTTGTACAATAATTTTATCAATTACTCATTAATTACTCATTAATTAGAACAGTGTGGGTTGGTTTTTCAAGAAACAACCCCAATTGCGGGCTAAGTCGATATATAAAGTGTCACAAGGAAGGCTTTCTGATATGGGTATTTGCCTGGCGATGGATCGGAACAAAGTTCTTGAAATGAAATCGGTCCATTAGGGGCAAACATTCTCATAGAAAAACTTTGAAATAAAATGGATTTTCAGCATTTTTCAACAACTGGTTAAATTATTCGATAATATAATAAAAAATTGTTTTTACTACGACATAGTTAATAGAAAAAATACTACAAAATATTTTCATTGGAAAAACCGCTAAAATTGATATATTAAATATAAGAATGAAGCATTTTTAAAACAACCACTTATTAATTCAATAGGAAAACCTTTATCATACAAGGACGAAATTTCGATTATGAGCGTCAGTTTGAGAAATTTGCATTAACCTTCTCAAATTATCAACGACTCGAAGTGTATTTTAACATACTTTAGTGCAAAATATATTGGAGATTTATTATGACATTTAAACTCTCCGAGGGCATTACCATTTATAGAAAAGACTGATCTATCGTTATTATATTATTTTACATTTCTTTTCGTAAACTTTTCGTTTTAATTCAAGCAACATTCAAGTGTATTCACACAACTTTAATTGTGCATGAAATATGGACGTTAGGGATATGAAAATAGTTTTGGAGTCGGCTTTAGACAATATATGACGATATTAAAATTCTCTTTTAACTATTCTCTGTTAATATTCTCAGACAAAATATAGAGCACATATATGCTCCACCAACTTAAGCAAATACGAGGTGTGTTCAAAACACAGAGAATTTCAATTTTTCTCACAAAATATTTATTTATTCATCAATTTCTATTTTATCTCCTTCAATTTAGTCCCCCACAGATATAATGTGCCAGCGTTTTTTTCCAATCCTCGAAGCAGTCCTTATATGCACTTTTTGATATGTGCTTGAGCTCTCCCAGGGATTCGGTTTTTATCTCCTCAATCGTTGCAAAATGCCGTTCTTTCATGGGTCTCTTCAATCTGGGAGCAGAAAAAAGTCGCAGTGAATACAGTGGCTGAGGCATGATAACGGTGTTGTTTTTAGCCAAATAATCTCTTAGAAGCAAAGATCAGTGAGCAGTTGCATTATCATGATGCAAAAGTCATGAATTTTTTTCCACAACTCCGGGTGTTTTTTTTTCATATTGCTTCACGCAAACGACGCATTACTTGAAGGTAATTCTCCTTATTTACCGTACGACCTTGAATCTCTGATGCACTACGCCATGGTAATCGAAGAAAGTGAGCTAAACCTTGAAATTTGATCGAACTTGGCGTGCATTTTTTGGTCTTGGCTCTCCTTGGCTCTTCCATTGGGACGATTGGGCTTTGGTTTCGATGTCATAACCTTACAAATATATCCATGATTTGTCACCAGTTATGACCCTTTTAAACAAATCTGGGTCATCGTTGACGCCATTCAACAATTGCTGAGCGATGCTCATGAGACTTTGTTTTTGGTCAAAATTCAGCAATTTTGGAACGAATGTCCCTGCCACACGCTTCGTGCCCAAAATGTCCGAAAATATTGCATGGCATGAACTGACCGATGTACCAAAATTCTCAGCAACTTCTCTAATTGTGATTCGACGATTCTCCATAACAATTTTCTTCACTTTTTCAATATTTTCATCGGTTGTTGTTGTGCTGGAGCGTCCAGAGCGAGCATCGTCACTCACATGTTGTCAACATTTCAAGTATTTTTGAACACTTAAATCCATTTTGTACACAAAATATGAGGCAACTTCTTTGGTCCATTTTTTTCGATAACAGGAATCCGCCGAACACGCAAAATTTTTGCCTTGTTTACGCCTCCTACAAACAAACTAGACATTCTATATGGATAAAACCGTCAACACATATTCGAGACGAGTGTATCAACATAAAAAACAAAATAATAATCGAAAGTCGAATATACGTAGCCCTCGAAATATAAAAATGCACCTTGTTTTTGAATACACCCCGTATTACAAAGCTACATGGACTATTTCTTTCATTCTTGAAGAAGTATCTTGAAAATTCATTCTTTGAAAAAAAATGTTTTATGTTTCTTCAAAAATACAGGGTGTCCGTCGGGAAGGAATACTACTTTGTTTGTTTATATTTTTGATTAAATGAAAGAGAATGGATCTTATATTGATAAAAGTTTTATTTAATGTCGTCAATTATGCATGGAATACAATATCAGATAAATGTCCGCCTCACAAATGCGAGCTCTTTTGAGCAGATTTTTCATTACATTCTCACACATTTCTCTCGGTATTTTATTAATTTCATCACGAATATTTTGTTTGAGTTGTTCAAGCGCTTCTGGTTGGTTTGCATAAACTTTGCTTTTCAAATGTCCCCACAAAAAGAAGACCGGAGCAGTCAAATCAGGCAACCGTGGAGGCCAATCAACATCACCATTTCTTGAAATAACTTGTTGTGGAGAGAGGTCTCGCAGTAATTCCATTGTAATCCTGGCTATATGCGATGTGGCACTGCCTTATTGATATCACATGTTAATAAAGCCCAAAGCATGCAGTTGTGGCGTTAAAAAGTTTTCAATCATGCCACGATATCGCTGCCCATTGACAGTTACCGTCACACTGTTTTCAGTTTCAAATATGTAAGGCCCAATGATTCCTCCTGACCAAATTGCATCCTAGACTGTCACTTTTAATGGATGCAAAGGTGACTGCTAAATAATTTGAGGGTTTCCAAAATGTCCTATTGGCATATGTACCGCAGCGTAAATGGTCTTGTGGAAGAAGCTCTTGTGTGAACTAAATCTTAAATGGAAACAAATGCAAATCTTTGTGCAAAATTGTGGCCAAAGTTGTCCTTTGAAGACCAAACTCCTGAGCACAGCGTCGAATTGAGATGGATGGATTATTTTTAACACTTTCTTGAGGAGCAGTAATGTTTTCAGCCGATCTTGCAGTACGTTGTGGTCCATGCTTGGCGCTATCAGCTACAGACCCTCTTTCTTCGAAGTCATTCACTACACGATAAATAGTGCGTCTTGTTGGCACTTTGTTTCTCCCAAAAATTTCACGTAACTTTCCCATCGTCACAGTAATCGATGATTGATTTTGATAAAATGTTTTAACGACTGAAATACGTTGGTTTATCGAATATTTTTCCATAATAAATTTGCCACGTCCCTACTTCACGACTGATAAATGTGAACTGTCAAGGCTAATGTCTACCAAAATCAAATCAAAGTAGGATACCTTTCCGACGGTCGCTCTGTATAAATACCTTAGGAGTGCGGAATTAAAATCCGAAATGTGATTTAGCTCAGAATTAAATTTTATTTTGCATTTTTGTATTATATAAAGGGTGGCACATAAGCAACGTTAACTACTGTGACTATATTGAATGCGTTCGTGTGCATCATTTGGTTTTTATATGCTTTTATATGCAATTGCTTCTTATATGGGAAAAGATGTAACATTATTAACAATAATTATACATACAATTCATTGCAAAGGCCGCCTAGGCATCTCTAACTGCTGAGAACGTCGCCTGGTGGAAGTTTCGGGCTTTCCTCAATACTTGCTTGCAATCGAGCAATGGTCACTCTATTTCGAACTTCACGAGGTCCTCCAGACGCGGAAGATCACAGACAGCCCCTCGTTGCCCAAAACGCTGAACCAATCAGTAAATTGTTGGAGCGCTAGGAGCATTCAGAACATGAAAGAAATTTCGATATGATCTGAATAATCGAATGCTGACTTTCAAAATAAAATTGAACAAATTTGGTTCATTGTTCTGTGCTGAGCCTTTCCATCATAAATTTCCCAAGTTTTATTTAGTTAATTCTGTGAAAAGACGAAAAAGACTTAAACAGTATTCACTGATCAAATCTTAACGTTGCTTATGCGCCACCCTGTATAAACAGTTCAAAAAGTGTTTTTGATTATTATTTTTACATCCATCGAAGTATAAAGAGACTTTAAACGTTCTTTCGGATAAGTGTAATAGCCTGCTAAAGACTTTTACATCTTGCATCATAATCGAAAGCTGTTCATATGTGGCATAATGTACAACTGTTGTCATGGATAGTTTGTTTGGTCTACTCATTACGGATGATCCTAGAAACTGCACAGGTTGCAAAAAAAAGGAAACATATAAGTTTACGCCTAACACACAGGTATGCTTACATACATTCGTACATACACGCATGTATTTATGTTTCCATGGAAGGTAGTTTCCTGGTTATATTCGTTGTGTCCTGTACTCTGTACTGCATGCAAAAGTATAAGGGATAGATAGAAGGGATAAAATATTTGAACAGTTGATTGTTGAATTGATTCTGTGCCCATCAGTGAACATTCATTTAAGCCAATCTCTAATAGTTCCAGGTATTACAAACAACAGAACTCAATCTGTGCGCGCTGCGGCACATATTTTGTAGGGCATAGAATTCATTGCTGCGTTTCAATCCTTTTAACATTCATAACAGATCAATGTGACTGTGAAAGTAGTTCACGTGGTCCTGTGTTTATCCTAACATAATGAAGGAACCACATTGACGAAAATATTGATTATCCACCACATTGTTAATTACAAGTTCAAACTTTGCTGCACGTTTCCCTCAAAAAAGGCAAAGAAGAGTGATAAAACACATTTCTATGCATAACACGAATGGAATTTTGTAGAGTTTTTTATTTTCACTGAACTTAAACAAACTTCTGGATTGTTTTTACTATTTAACAATGTTCGTCTGCTCGGTGATTGTCCATTGAAGAAAAATTAATGAATGACCATCATCATATGCACTATAATCGTTCATACAAGCTTCATAGTAGATTATCTACGATAATAAGTATTCGTTAAATTCATTATTTTCGAAAATCAGGAACTGTAATTGAACTTCTGAAGCCACTTTATGTAACGTAAATGTACAGAGTTGCAGATGAATTTTGCTGTCAAAATATCGCTTAAAGATATTGAAAAGCTTTTCTATGATGAACTACATCGAACAAAATTCCTTTCAACTGCATTTGGTTTCAAAAAGATTGCTCTCCTTGTTACACACAGCCAAGCCTGATATGGCAGAGTTGCAGAGAAAAAGCAAAACATTCGAACAATAATTGAGATAATTCCCGCTGCAATCGACTAGGCTGCAACGTATAACGTTGCATATGCATCACCGATTATGAAGATAATTGAAATTCAATTATTTTCATAATTCTTTGAAACCATTATTAGAAGAGACGTGCGAATTCCAAGATTCTCATCAACAAATGTGCACAATAAATGAAGCAAACGTACTGAATTTATTTATTACAACTTTTTGTCTTCCGCTGAGGAACTATACAGAAGCCACTGATTTAAGGCGTGCGAGTAACTTCCTACGGAGCATGGCAACGCAAACCATTTTCATTCCTAGAGCTAAATCTGCTAAAAGAGTGATGTTTGCTAAATTAAACTGAACCTATCGCAATCGAAAAGAAGATATTAACTAGGGAAAATTTGGGTACACAAAGATATTTGAATGGAGGGTTCCAGCAAGAAAGTAGTTATTCGGACTATTTTTTCACAATCTCTGTAGTGTAATGCAATTAAAAAAACCTGAGTTTCAAAAAATAAAAGTCCGGAATATCTCGCTAATCTTTGCTATTCACAACTATGTTTATTAGACGCATAATGTGTGCGAAATATTACTGATTTCATTATTAAGAAGAATACGCAGGTACTCGACCTGATAGAAATTACAGAGGAAAGACTGAATTTCTGAAAACACGCCAATTTGTATGGGAGACACCAGAAGTATTGATATGATCTAGCCCATTTATCTCTTCTTTGAGTGAAGGTATAAAGACTTATTGAAAATTATTTTAATATTTTTCAAATCAATAAGAAAAGATTCATTCATATGAATTAAAGGAAAAGCTATTTGAATTTCTTAATGCAGTACAATTCATCAGTCGCACGGTGTTTTGAACCAGAAAATTCTATTTTGCATACTTAATAAATTTATTTGAAATTAATGTAAAGCAAAAGAGAAAATTGAAATCGAAAATAATTTTTGATGTAGTTCTTCTGAGTGCGGCGTAAAGGAGCTTCATTTAGCATAGTTCAAGTAATTCGATTTAGATGAAATATACACCGCTTTGTTTAACAACTTGTTGCCTTTTGAAAGTTTCGTTACACAGCCCTCATAGAAGTCATCGGCCCCAGTGACAATAAAACTGTGGCACTTGGCATTCACAAGCTTCTGTTAGGGTGAATTTTTCACCAGCAAAATCATTCGAAATAGGTGAGAACTGGTGGTAATCATTTGGTATTTGGTACGGGATATAAAATGGACGCATAAGAACCTCCCAAGCAAACTCTACACTTTTGAACGATTGTTTCCTTCAAAAAGTCCAATTGTTGACAGCACATATCAGCATTATGAGTCCGGCCGTAGATGGGCATCTCACAACAACACAATTTTCAATTTTCAGTTGACGTTATCGTAGATGATCCACTTTCCATCATCAGTCACTATTCGCTTTAAAAATGCATCGATTTTGTACTGTTTAGGCTGCGTTCCGCGGATTGAAATTCGCTCCATGAGGCCTTTTTGCGTTAATTCGTGTGACTCAGCGATCTTTTTTTCTATCCAGATTTTTTCACATACATATCTTTTTTTTTTTTTTGCAGCATTCAGCAATCGAAATAGTGCCTATATGTCGGTCGGACTTGATGATTTCTATTATTCCATCGACATTTTCAACTATTGAACTTCAGAGCGTGGTGCATCTTTAACATCAAAATCACCGGAACAACACAGTCCGAGTAGTTTTTTTTAATAAGAAGTCCTATCCTTCCACCGCCATCTAGCGTAATTCTTTCGCACTTACATAACAATGGATTTTTTACTTTATCTTATTTCCCATATACATATTATAAATCTGAACAATATTTTGCTTTTAACCACAATAAATGAAACTTTTTAGAAATTTCAAGTAACAACAAACAAAACAAATTCCATTGCATCCCATGAATGAGTCCCAATACGACCAACTGTAGTTATTTTAGCGGCGGTCACCTAAATGTGTCTGACGAGCATTTCGTGCTCGACACATCTCAGACACATTTAAGTGACCTCCACTAAAATAATGATAAGTGGTCGTATTGGGACTCGAACCGACGATCATATCCAAAATATTCACGTACTCTAACCATCATTTCATGACCTGCCACATTATGACTACTAACACTATTTTCGATATTCTTCAATAATTCACATTGAAGAGTGAAATTGTAAAAAGGAGGAAAATTGTAAATATAAAAAACTACAAAGAGAACGATAAAAAATTACATTATGGTATCGTAGCTCTCTGTGAGTTTTCTCATTTTCACAATTTTTCAAAGCGGGGTAATTTCACATGAATTTCATCCCTGAAAATAAAACCAGCATTCTATATATTATTTTACACAAATCATTTTTTCCCCGATTACTGTTTTTAATACCCTTTTGAGTTGAGTTTTCTTCTTAGACTTGAGTTGAGTTTAATTAAATATTTTCGTTGACATTTTCAACGATAAAACGATCGATTATTCACCATCGCTATTAAAAAAGTGCAAATCATAGAAAATATGCGATGATGTCATAAATTATATTATATTATATTATCTTGGCAACATTGGTACAGATATCGTGGCGGAGATGTCAGCATTTACATCAATAGCTAATGCTTTTGCTGAACGCCCAGTTCATTTCGCTTTCAGTAAACACAAGCATTTTTTGAACTCCCATTGTTCGACCGTATTTGCTTTGTAAATAGTATTGAAATGATTACAAATTTTGTGAATATTTAACCAAAACAGTACAATGATTTGTATGCTGTTGGTAAGACTTTCGTATATAAGCAACTGCTCGCACTTCGTTGACATCAAAAGCATCTTAATCATCTTAAGTGTTGCACGCAGCATCCAAGTGTCTTATAGAAGTGAATTCAATTAAAAGGATTACCAGTACGAAATCGGATTGTGTTGTGTTATTGAAATAAGATAATTCTTAACAAAATGAAAGTGTTCGCTATCGTCGCCGTTTGCCTAGCCATTGTCAGCTCTGCCTGGGCTACTCCCAGTGTTTATGACAATAAAATCGAAAATGATTCGACATTTTCACGTGTCGCTCGGTATTTGAGCTCTTGTTTCGAAAGTGATGACATGACCACCTGTTTGGCTGTTAAGGGTATTACGGCACTTAATCGAGCAGCGCGCAGCAATAATATCGAGTTGGCCAATGGTGTCTCATTTAAAAGGTGTGTGTGAAATAAAACTCTTTGTTATAATTCAAAAGAAGAAACCAACCAGAGTGCTAAAATTTAGAATTTTGACAAACTGTTTCAAAAGAAATATTTTAAAGTGAAACTAAAAAATGTTTAACACTAAACAAAAATCCGTATTAAGATAAATACAATATTAAATAACTCAAAATTAACATTTGCTGCGAGTCCTTAAACGGATAAATTACGGATTTACGAATTTTCACAAACAAATTGTGTTTAGCATCGAAAGGATATGAACCGGAGTACTGTACAAAATTAAAATGCACTCAGACATGTTTTGTTCCAGAATTGAATTACTATCACTTTGATATCGAGATTTCGCAGCTATCCTTTCAATAAACTTTAGTATACTTTATAATTGTGTATCAACTACCTGCATCATAGGCAAAAACTTTTAGCTTTGCTGCAGTTTCCTTGATTTGTATGTAATGCAGCTACTGCAGGCATTGTGTCCTGACGCCTTTTGCTACTACGAGAGAAATGAATGTAAATGTTTTCTGAAAATACATTATGGATCACTGACAGAAATGTTCAATAACTATAAAATATACATACAATGCTTTGCAGTACTAATTGGGGAACATTTTAATATTATGATAGTAACAAACATCATCTTTACAAACGACTGCAAGGTGCCCGTACGCAATGAAGGAATTAAAAGGCAACTTAAAAACAAGGAACGACTTGTGGAAATTTCGGCTTGACACGAAAGCATAATGTATTCTATTATAAAATGACGCATTCAATTTGAAGCAATTTTTCCAAAATTCCTAGTGTTTGCCAAAACCCAAGATATCAAGGGCAGATCAAATATATGTCAATTGATTTACCAAGAACTACATTGTTTGGACTTAACGATGTGTGTAATTATGAACTAATTTCAATACAAGTTGGTACAAATCTTTCGACTACATCAAGGACTAACTTTGTTGAATATGGAAGATGTAATCCCTTGCTTTGATATAATCCCTACATAAATATTTGGTTGGAATTTAAATAAATTTGCCATATATAATAGAATTAAATACTTCGTAGTATTCTACATCCGACATATTTATCCCTGAATCCATATAGTAGCCACGAAATATACCAACCTAGCTTGGTTCAGCTGCTTAGTCGCTCCTGAAAGCAACACTTTTCATTGAAATTGCATAGTATAAAGTATTGCAAAAAGAAATCCATTATTTTCTCAATACATCACACGTTGTACAAGTTCGATAGGGTTGTGCTAGATGACGTCAGAAAGACAAGGTTTCATACTCAAAATGATTTCTTGCCTGAGAATTGTTTGAGCACGTCAAGGATAAGCACCAGCAAAGAGAAAATACGTCATATTTTACAATTTTTCTTCGGTGAAAGCGAAAACTTAAGCCAGCTGGCTAAAAATCTGTTTATATAGCAACCAATTACGCGAAATTTAGTTTTCGATGAGCAGATAGACACTGCTTTGATTACCCAGAAGTTAAAAATTGCACATAAAACCGTTTGGAACCACTTGAATAAAGCTGGATATAAAAAGAATGTATGGGTATCACGCAATTTCCCCTTTTTTTGGTTCCTATGATAGCGGAGTTATTTCCAATATGTCAACAAATTATAGAGCAATATGGTGTATGTACAGAATCTTCAATGTCGTGCAAAAATAATGGATTTCTTTTACTACAACAAATACTTGGTGCAGATTAACATTCCGCGCAAAGATAAATGATTTCAGTTATGCATATTTTTAGCATTTTGCTTCGTAATCTATTCCTATTTATATATCGCGTTTGTAAAGCCTAGAAGTATTAGCCTAAGGATCCCGAAGGAAATGTTTAAAGAACCAAAAATATTTTGACCAGATATGTTTCAGGACATTTTAAATCATTTGGGCTATATCGGTTCACCCCTTCTAGAACCTCCTACTCGAATTGATCGAATTTCCGAAATTCTGTTTTTTCCCTGTCTCCTAATTTGTGTAATACAGCAACTACTGACCAAGTAGGCTTACCTACGCTGGTACCCCCAACAAAATCATCAATTTAACCGATCTTTAGCTTGGTAGTTTCTAAGCAGTCTCACTGAATTCAAACAATTTTGGCACACATCGTTCTCCTATTACAAATAATTTCCCACGCGAAAAGAGCGAATTATCGAAATTTAGAGTTTCTACTGCAATCTGTAGTTCTTAAATTGTAGTGACTTAATTATATTGTCAGTTAAATTACATTACAATGCTCGGTAAAATGTTAAAAAGTCTTTCGAATAGGTGAGCGGCTATTCTTTTTTCTTGCTTTTCCTACTTCCCACACAAATGGATGATTTGACCCATGTATTCTTATGCTGATATCTTTCATTCAGCTGCACTAAATTCAGTTAAATTTAGTAAAATTAGTAGCTTATTAAAATAAAGGCCATAGAAAGAAAAAGGGACTCCATTGCTACACTCTTCTACAATTTACCTAGCTCTGAGAATTCAAATGGGCAACACTGCAACATCCACTCTGGTTCCTCGCGTACAAATAAATTGATTTATGGAAATTAATTTTGGCCACTATAAGCATGGATAAGAATGAAGAAATCAACCAGATTATTATTCCCCTTCTGGTACTTATCATGTTCCCATATATTCCCAGATTCACCTCTTTCATTCAGCTTGGTGTAGCTCAGTATAACTTAGAACGCACCATGTATAGTTATATAGTAACTTTTTTTCTGCGAATGAATATGATTTAAATTGCCACGCTTCTTAGCGAATATAATTATTATGATTTAATTCAGATAAGATATAGCCTTTTACCACTCTCCTTTTGCTGATGCATGTACTTTTTTCTACGATAATTGGACGCGGATAGTTTCTCTACTGGTTTGGTATAAAATGTTGTTACGTGTCCAGCTCTACAGCTTGTGAATTGTGATTATATCGGCATTAATACACCCTAAAACAAATAATATAATAATGACCTGCATAATAAATTAGGATTGCTTAAAACAGATTATCATATTTTTTGCCAGAAACGTTCAATGTATTACAAAACACACGAATAAAAAATTGTGATGAAATTCAGCTTCTACTTCTTAACAGAATACTTCCCGGGAATTTTTCAGACAACTACAAACTATTTAAACTAAACAAATATACAATGTTGTTTCCCTAGAAGGGATTCAAGTTATAAAATATATACGTAAATTTCCCAAATTCGCTCTGACAAGGATCTGATATTAATATAACTCAAACTTGATAAGCTACACTGTTCGCATTACATACCAATGCTTCAAAAATGTGAATTTTCATTTTTCCAAAAAAATATTTATTTATTGATCACTTTTTATGTTATCTACTTCAAAGTAGTCCGCCTTAGATGTAATATACTTGTGCCAGCGTTTTTTCCAATCTCCGAAACAATTCTCTCAGCGATTTCGTTTTTATATCTTCAATCGTCGCAAAACGACGTCCTTTCATGGGTCTCTTTAATCTTGGAGACAGGAAAAGTAGCAGGGTCCAAAATCTGGTGAATACGGAGGCTGAGGCATGATAACTGTGTTGTTTTTAGTCAAACAATCTCTCACAAGCAAAGATGAGAGAACAGGTGCATTATCATGATACAAAAGCCATAAATTTTTTCCCCCGATTCCGGGCGCTTTTTTTTCGTATTGCTTCAAGCAAATGGCAACTAACTTCAACGTAATGCTCCTTATTTACCGTAAGACCTTGTGGTAAGAACTCCTGATGTACTACGCCATGGTAATCGAAAAAAACAGTGAGCAAAACCTTGACATTTGATCGAACTTGGCGTGTTTTTTATCTTGGCTCTCCTGGACTCTTCCATTGAGACGATTGGACTTTGGTTTCGATGTCATAACCGTATCCATCCATGATTCGTCGAAAGTTATGACCCTTTTAAGCAAATCTGTGTCATCAATTACGCCATTCAACAATTCCTGAGCGATGCTCATGCGACGTTGTTTTGGGTCAAAATTCAGCAATTTTGAAACGAACTTTGCTGCCACACACTTCATGCCCAATATTTCCGAAAAGATTGCGTGGCATGAGCCAACCGATATGTCGACATCCTCAACAACTTCTCCAATTATGATTCGACGGTTCTCCATAACAATTTTCTTCACTTTCTCAACATTTTCATCGGTTGTTGATGTGATGGAGCGTCCAGAGTGAGCGTTGTCATTCACATCTTCTAGACCTTCTGTGAAAAGCTTGTACCACATGTAAACATTTTTTTTGACTCGGAGTACTCTCACCGTATGCCACTGTCAACCTTTCAAGTGTTTTTGAGCACTTAATTCCATTTTTTTACACAAAATTGCATTGATGCAACTTCTTTGATCCATATTTTCGATAGCAGAAAATCGACGAATACGTAAAACACTTGTATTATTTATGCCTCTCACAAACAAACTAAATATGTTATGTGGATAAAACCGTGAACATATCTTCGAGACGAGTGTACCAACATAAAAAAAAAAATGATCGGAAGTCGATTTTTTTTAACACACCTCGTATTTTATATTTATTCTTCTTCATAAATATTTCTTAAGGCCGACTAAGTCAATTAATACTTTAGATAGTAGATGCGATTTCAATCGTTTCGAAATAGAAAATCCATGTTCTGCCAAAGCTATGCGTTAAATGGATTGGATGATTTTTTTAATATTTAATGCTTCCACAACATTTTAAGAGTTTATTTCCTAATTTTTGATAATAAGACTAATTCTGTTTGAGCTCAGAGTTACTACAATTTAAACCACTTGCACAAATAAGTTGTCCCTCCAGAATTTCATCATTTAACGCGTTTGAGCGATTTATAGATATTAACCCTTAAAAGGGAGAAATAATCAAACAATTTTATTACAATTTTGTTATTAATTTCTAAAGCACAAACATTAAAAAAAGTGAAATGGCAATCCTGTAGAAATAGATAAAATGCAGGACAGTATTCTGACAACATTTTTGACCAAGTAAATCCCTAATTTGTTCATACCTTTTCCCGGAGGAATGGAGATACAGATAGTTTTGGCCGTGGATTTTAAATGGGCTATATTGAACCACATCTTCTTCTTTCCCGATATCCAATTATTTCCTTGTAAATCTTAACTGTTATATTCCAACAATTTAAACTTTTGTTCATTGTATTGTTCTTTAATGATTAGTAAACTTTAAGAAAATCCACCGATTTAACCATGATAAGCTTCTCTGATTTAATATTATACGTATTTTCTTTAGTTTATATCTTTTATTCAGTTACACTAAATTTAGTCAAATTTGATTCATTTTATGGATTTGCGAGAGTAAAGCCTCAGAATGAAATCGGACCGCATTATTATGTTCCTTTTAGTAACTACCGCACAATCGAAATTTAATTTCTTTCCTTACTCATGGGCTGCAGTAAACTACTTTCTATTCGTTGAGTTGTTCTGTAATGTCAGGTGGAACTTGGGAAAATCCGATTAGGTAGCCTTGCCTCGTCTGATACCCTAACTCATGGACAGCAGTAATTGAAATATATAAAATTTTAAAACTTACTTAATTGCAAATTACATAATTTGATTTATATACGCTTGAAATAATACCTTTCATTCGATTGCGCTCAATACTCTGTAATTTAGTACGCATCACGCGTTTAGTATGAATGCAGAAGGGACTACACTGTCATATACTTGGTGTACCTCACATACAAATTAGTAAGTAGTATGCAAAAAATCATTGATTTCTTTATAATTTCTACACATTAAGCAAGAAGTTATAAGTAAGTTACAATAATTGATTTTATTAAGTCATAATTCTGCTTCCTTTACTTTTTATTAATTCACAACATAAGTTGATAAGCAATTTACAGCGCCTTTTCTAACAATCCGTCCTTTCTTTACACCAACGCAAAACACGTTGGGTGAAGCATATGTAGGTCAGTTCATCTGACTGAAATTTTTATTTCGGTTGAAAATTAACTACGGAAAATTACCTAAAGAGATCTCATGATTAGTATGCCTTTTCAAAACAAGTTGAAATACAATTTAAGACCATTATTTTTGTTGCCCACATTGGTTCATGTTATAAAATTCACTTTAACATACGCCTACGTATAAGAGTAAAGATTATGCTTGACTGCCGAAGCTCTTCTCATCAAAACAATTTTTAATGCAAAAATAAATCAATTAAAAGAGGATTAATATTATCAGCCAATTATTACATGTAGCAAATCAAAGCTATAAGTCATGGAATTTATAACTATGAACGCGTTATACTGTTATTTACTTTCTTATACTTATAGATTATGCGACGCACGTATAATCCCAAATGCATCGGTCTTTTGCGTTTTTTCCGCAATTTGTTACAACAAGTTCTGCGCCGCCCATTGGGATTGTTGTTGAGCATTTGGGCTCATTCGCACAATATGGCCCAGCCAATGCAATCGCTGTATTTTGATGCGCTTTATCACATCGATGTCGGTACGTAGCTCATATAGCTCATGTTTCATTTGAAGTCGATACTCTACTTTAACGATGATGGGTCCATATATTCCGGAGTATTCTATCGAAGATTCGAAGCACTGATCCATCAGCATGTGTCACAACCTAAGATTCTGCACCAAGACGTACAAAATCAACGTCTGATACAGTCGAATAATTCTTTGCCAAGCGAGGGTTTTATTATTAAACTTCTTAGATAAGTTATAGTAACATCTGTGAGAAGGTAATACTCCTTCCTTAATTTCCATGCTGACATCATCCGTGATATCCACAGTGGAGCCGAGGTAGATGAATTCATCTATTACTCCAAATTTATAGTTGCCAAAGTTCGCACAACGTCCCAAGCGGGTAGACTCTTTGCTCGTTAAAATCATTAAACTCATTTTATTCTTGTTTACCAGCAGACACATTTTTGTTGATTCCTTCTTAATACTTGAGAAGACAGTAGTAACCTCTCACAGTTTTCTGTCATTAATGTCTAAAACATTAGCATATTCAGTTAATATATGGCTTTTGTTAAATATGGAACCAGTCGTGCTAACTGCAGCTTATAATCATTTTTAATAATATGTTGAAAAGTTGGCACGATAAGCTGTTGCCTTCTCTAAATCCCTTTTCACTATAAAATGTCTCACTAAGATTTTTACTTTTCTTTGCTGAAGATTTCGTGTTAGTCAATGCTTAAATCTAAGTCTATAGGCCCCATAACTAATTTTGTATCTTCTCGCTGGAAAAAGGGGTTGACAATTGCGGTAGCTTTTTGCCAGCCCCTATACCTAGATAGTCCAAGTCAACTTTGCTATTCCAAGGGGCGCTTGCAATTGCATTGTAATATGCCCAGTGTGATACGAGTAAGCACACCGTAAATAAGTTAGTCAATGTTATTCTACAAACCCATAAGTTTCGCCGGAATTCCAAACTCGGCCTGAGCCATCATATAGTTTTTACCGTAGCAGATTGTGGAAGGCAGCTTTGTAATCGACGACTAAATTTTATTTTTCAACATGTTTTTCAAGAATTCCACTTTCACTTACCACTATTTCAAATTTCCATCACTCCCAAACCGACCTTTCCGTAAAATCACTTCACTAGATGTTATCTACGCTGCTTATAACCTTTGATGTAATGTCTCAAGTACCTGGTATACTCACAACCAAAATGTTGGAAATACAATAAAAATTCTTTGCAACAACAACTCAACAAAATGTATGTCCCAAGAGGATTACACAGTAGCAGCCAATATCATAACATTTAAAGTCAACATTTTCTACTTTCCCCTTCGAAGTACTCGTAAATATGAATAAACAATTACAAAAATGTGGTTGCTAGAACTTAGTACCATAGGAGACTGCCTATCACACAATATGTTGACGTCAAAACCATAAGTCAATAATATGAATTGCTTATGAAGAATTTAAATTGCTTAAATGTTTATTGGAAATGAAGAAGATGAAGAACAAATCGTTACTTTTTGTGCGGTGGCATATTTTGCCGTTAGCACAATAATTTCATACCACATTTTGTTTCCCCAGCTTAATTTTAGTTTCTGCAATTTTGTTTCTTGGTATGAACAAATCTCGACCAACTTAACTTGAAAAGAATTTAATAGTACCGGGTTATCAATTTTTCGGTTTCAAAAGTAAAGTTAAACAAAACACATACAAAACTATGAATTCGACAAAACTTTTATTTCATTATAATTCTGAATTCTTCAGATGACGGGTAATTAATAAAGCCTTGCCAGACCGGTTGTCTTGAAACCACTAAATGGATAACCCTTTTTCAGTTTCCTATGCAGCATACTTCAAAGGCTGGAGCTGACTGAAAGAAACTAAAAACTTTTCTGATTTCCTTGCAGACGAATTGCAAACCATCAACTGTTCTGTACCATTGCGGCAGATTGCTTTGAACATTAGTTAACGCCACGTTGGCTATGTTGTAGCATTGTACAAAAAAAAAAACTTCTTTTTAATATTACGCTTTCACTCCACTCTAATTTCTTTCAATTTTTGTTTGACTTCACCGGAAAGAATGATGGTGGATATCAAATGATATGTCAAAATGAAGCACTCAGAAAGAGTTACGTAAAGTACTAAGTATCTCTTGCCGAAATAATTTTTTTAAAACTTTTTAACCCTATTAGGCGACGCCCGTTTGCTTGACGTACTGAAACTTTGGCAGGCAGGATGTTTTGGCAGGCGTTGATAATGGGTAATATCAATCAACACTTACTGTTACGCCCAACACTTACGGAAACTTTATTATCTCCTTGTATCTCCTAATCGAAATTAAGTTACATTGATTTCTATTCCATGCTTTGCTTTATTACTTTTGGTAAAAGTTGACCGATTACCCATACCCCTTCTTACCCCTTCCGAACAAATAACCGATTTAACCCATATACTCTAAGGTTCATATACTTTATTTAGTTGAACTAAAGGCAGTTAAATTTGGAAAACATTAAACGCTTGCTAAGGAGGGGCTTGGAAATGAAAATGGACCGCATTGTCAAGCCCTTTCTGGTATCTCTTATACAAATTTATCAATTTTTGTAAATAAAATTTTCTCTCTGTAACTCCAAAATAGTTGATTGCAATAACATAACTTTTAATTCATTGCGATGCTTTACAATACTTGGAAAAATTTCAAAGAATTAACCCATTAACCGTGCAACCTACCTATTAAGCCCACACAAATGGCCGCTCTTAACCCATGTATCGCTAGGTCCACAGCTATTATTTGGTTGTATTAATTCATTTAAATTTAGTACATATTAATCCCGTATTAAGATAGGGATGGGGAATGATGATGGAACGGATTTTCACGCCCCTCCGGATATTAACCGATTTACCAAAATTCGTCTTTCTTTCACATCTAAATAATAAAAGATCTTACAAGTAGAAAAATATTTTACGTTAGAAATAAAAAAAAATGTTAAACTGCTTTGAACATGCATTTTGAATGTCAATTTCATTGCTTTATGATGCTTGGCAAAATTAAAGAAAACTGACCGATTTACCATGTCCCTTCTAAGACCTTTAATTTAACACGTATGCTCTTGGCTTCATATCATTCATTCTACTGCACTAAATTCATTCAAATTGTGCACACGTCAAGCGTTTTGTAAACTTAGCTCTTTGAGTGACAATGGAGAAGTCAGTGGCCAAAACCTTTTGGCACTTCCTTTTATCGAAATTCAGTTTTCTCTTATAATTTTCAAATCCAATACAATTTTGTCAATTGTACTGCATCATACTGTTTGGCAAATTGGTGAAATCTCTCGGACAACGGCCTTCCTTTACCTCCCACGCAGATTACCTATAATAATTTAATTAATTTCCTAATTTAGTGCGCATGATGCATTTAGACACCTTAGTTCTGCGAATGAAAATGGAGTTCATAGCCATGAATCAGATATACGAGGTGTGATCCAAAAATAACCGTTATTTTAAATTTTTTTAAAAAGTATTTATTTATTCATCAATAACTACCTTGTCCCCTTCAAAGTAATCCCCCTTAGATATAATACACTTATGCCAGCGTTTCCCCCAATCCTCGAAACACTTCTGAAACGCGCTTTTTGGTATTGCCAACAGCTCCTGTTTCAATTTTTTTTTATCTCCTCGATCGTAGCAAAACGCTTTTCTTTCATCTGTGTCTTCAGTTTTGGGAAGAGGAAAAAGTCAGAGGGAGCCAAGTCCGGTGAATACGGTGGTTGAAGCATGATCGCGGTTTTGTTTTTGGCCAAAAAAACAACCATCGATGTGTAAGCTGGTGCGTTATCATGGTGCAAAATCCATGAGTAGTTTTACCACAATTCTGTGAATTTCTGACGAATTGTTTCTCGCAAACGGCGCATAACTTCAAGGTAGTATTCCTTATTGACCGTACGACCTTGTGGCAAGAATTCATGATGCACCACGCTATTGCAATCAAAGAAAACACTGGCCAAAACCTTCACATTTGACCGAACTTGACGTGCTTTTTTCGGTCTTGGCTCTTCTTCCATTCCATTGGGATGATTGGGCTTTAGTTTCAATGTCATAGCCACACACCCATGATTCGTCACCAGTTATGACCTTTCTGAGGAAATCTGGATTGTTGTTGACGATGTTCAACAGCTCCCGAGCGATGTCAATACGTCGTTGTTTTTGCTCAAAATATAGCAATTTTGAAACAATCTTCGCTGCCGCACGTTTCATGCCTAAAATATTCGTAAAAATTGCTTGGCATGAGCCGAACGATATGTCAACATTATCAGCAACCTCTCAATAGTGATTCGACGATTATCCAAAATCATTTTCTTCACTGCTTCAATGTTTTCATCGGTTGTTGACGTGCTCGGGCGACCAGAACGAACATCGACATTGACATCTTCTCGGCCTTCCTTAAACCGGTTGAACTTGTGTTCTTCTCATAGTAGGCTCGCCAAACACCACAGTCAAAATTTCAAATGTCCTTGCACATTTAATTTCATTTTTTACACAAAACTTAATACAGTTTTTTTGATCCATTTTTTCGAATAGTAAAAAATCGAAGAGCACACCAAAACACGACTAACCTTTTTATCTGTCAAAAGCGAACTGACAATCAAAAATGGCTGATAACAGACATGTGTACCAATATAACAGAAAAAAAAATGCGAAAATCGAACATACGTAACACACGAAATTTGAGAATAACGGTTATTTTTTGATCACACCTCGTACAAAGTCTTGAATGAGTAAATTTAAAATATTATTAACGCAAAAGGACATTGTGTGAAGATATATTGCTCAGCTGAATTGTACTGCTCAGCTGAATTATCGTCTCCGCCTTTCTCGTGACCATCGATTAAAGAAAGATGATGGAATTGCCAGTATTAGAAACCCATCTTGCTACGGACAGACAAGTCATGCCTGCTACTCATTCCGCTAATTTTTATCTAAACTATTTACTATTTGTTATTGAATGACAAAATAAAATAAATTAATTTCCACTAAAACGCTGACTGACACATTTAAAAGCAAATACTTTCTATATCACAAAAAAAAAACTTTGTGGACATTACTTGCCGACAAACATCGTTATTTATGTAGGAATAATTTCCTAATAAAGTGATTTCGTTTTGTATAAAGTAATATCTTTAAGGTAGAGGGTCTCGAAAAGTAGCCTAACATTAATATATTCTATTATTTTATTTGGGACAGAGACGTCGCTAACGCCGCCGAAAATACCGCCCGTGCTGTGAGTGAAAATGATATCTATACGCAGTTGCCTGAAGATTCTGAAGAACGTTCCGGACGCCTGGTTGAGATGGCAGTGGAAAGTGCGACCGATTTCTTAGCATCCCATAAATTAGAAGTTAAAGTTCCCACTGAAGCTACTCAAGAAATAGCTCGTGCCTTGGGTGAAGGTAAGTCAATTTGCTATCAAACATCAACATAAAATTGCGAAAAGTTTTCAATGGTGAACTGATCTGTTTTTAGGTCGTACTAAGTTAAGGAAGAAAGTGTCACCCATTGCATTGGCCATTGGCGCTAAGCTTTTCCTTTTGGTCCCCTTATTCCTTGGTGGCTTAGCTTTGTTGACCACCAAGGCTATTATTGTCGCTAAGGTCGCTTTGTTCTTGGCCTTCCTGGTGGGCGGTTCTAGTTTATTTAAGATTTTGGGCAACAAATTTGCCGGTTCCCTAGGTGGTGGTTACAACTCTAATGTTGGTTGGAATGCTGGTTCTACGAGTGGCTGGTACTCAGGTTCCTCTTCATATCCGTATGCCCGCAGTATGAAAGAAGCCCAAGAATTGGCATATGGTGGTCAAGCGGACCTCGAATAAAGCAAAGGAAGAATGAAAGGCAACGTCGAATTACAACCTTTACATAGCTCAATTAGTTGTAATTAATTTATTGAAATCATAATTTAACTAATTTATTAATGTCACATTTATCATAGAGAAATGACAGCTTAATTCAAGCAACAAAACGATAATGTCATTTACAAATAAATTAAATAAATTATCACATGTTATATCAAATAAATTTCGGAGTTGTTTTAGTTTAAAATAAACATTAAGTATGTTTTATTACATATTTGTTGGTCAGGGACATTGCATGAAAATAAGAAATATATTGATTGACATGACTGAGATTGCTGTACACTCAACCATAAAAAACTTGATACATATTTATTTATATTAAACACAATTTCTTCCTTTCTATAAATAACGGAATGTTGGAAGATAGCGGCACTATCAATATAAATATGCAATATCTCATTTCAAATGTGGTGACAATTTAACCCATTTATTCCTGTACTTCATTCAATTTCGCTAATTTAGCACGCATTAGGTGTTTACACAACTTAGTTCTGCAAATGAAAATTGATTTTATAGCCATTGACCTTTAGAGCATCACACATAAATATAGTGGAATGCTCTCAGTGAAGGAATATGTATAGAGGAAGTTATAATTTTGTGAGGTAAGTCACGTCTATGCTGGCACTACCCACGGTGCAATTAAAACGTGATGATATTTAAAGCAGAAATAAATATTGCCGAATTACAAAAATGGAAAAACATGTTAAGTTTAAAACTGCTTTATTTCACCATGATAGCTAAACCTCTGTCAAATTTATTGTTAACAATAAATCAATTCCTTAATTAGACCGAATGTGGCATGTGGGGAATACTTTATTGTATAAAAAAATTTCTATAACGATTAGTTGAAATTTACCATGGTAAGCGTATACTATATCCACATAAATGATTTATGACTCTTAAATATCCTTTCCGTTTAATATAAAAGATGGCGATGGAGATTAAATACATGATTTATGAGTCGTAAACGTTCTTTCGGTATCATATAAAAGATGGCTATGGAGACTGAAGTAACTCATAGATTAATATAATGAACTTGTTTGCCAATCCCCTTAGAATGCAAAAGTATCGTGGCGAATACATGTGGATACCTTATGACAATATTTAAATAATACTGCTTGCAAAAAAATTATAAATACAACAACTATGGCGACAATATTTTTATACCCATTATCATCAATAGTTTACTGAGTATTTTACTTTGTAGTATGTAGTACGAAATACTCATCTCAAATACCATAAAGTCCTTAAGTCCTTGATTGTAGTGAAATCCATATCAATTAAATAATTTTTTTACATACGCCTGTCGATTTAAAGCTTGATAGAGACCGATGTAAGGCATACATTTGGTACAGAAATATTTGATAGTTGAAGGTAAAGTAATAGTGGGCACAGCGTTTTTCCTATTCGAACAGTCTGTCGCCCTTATGCTACCTATGGTGTCAGGGACCGTATATAATATAAAGTATCGAATTTTGACTCTCGAAGAAATAAAGGTATATATAATTCGATACAGCAAAAATTTAACCTTGCGAAAGAGGAGTACAAAATACCAAATGTATTTTGATCAACTACGCTTCACGAGTTTCTGAGTCGATTACGGCTTTTCCGACTGTCTGACAGTCTGGTAAACATGATAACTGTCGTAAATTTTTATGAAATTTTTTTAAATCTTGGCACAATATCTTGGCAATATTTTGAAAAGTGACTGACATGTGTCTATTTACACATCTATTTGTAACGCTTGGCAAAGTTTGAATAGGTCGATTGACAACAAACCTTATAATATCCCTTAATTCGTAGAATGCAGTTACTTAAGTGTTTTTCGCAAGTGCATTGCCTTGTAAAGCAATGGTAAAATGTGAACAAACTGACCTTCCACACCTAGTCTGGTTTACATATTCTTAGACTAAAATCTTTCACACAATAGAAATGGAGGAATGAACATTGGCCAATGTAACAAAAACATTAGACCTTCTATTATTTCTACGCCGATTTTGCACAAAAATAAATTTACCTGACCGAAATTTCTGTACTGGTTTTGCTTTCGAAGCCACTGGAAAGTGATTGGTGAGAACAGTGACTAGAAAATTGTTTCTCCAGCGCATGACTTATATTGTTCGGTAATTTGGCTCAGATGATCGCAAAACAGCTTATTTTAATATGTTTATCGATCCGAATATGGAAATTACCGCGGTAGCAAAGGACAGTTCCGCATTTAGTAAACTTATTAAGTTAAGTTAATTAATTAATTGAATGTTCTGTTTATTCAGATTTATGATTAATCATATAAATTGCATTTTGGTTGGTTGGTTGGTTTGATTGCATTGTTAAATAATTTAATCAAAATTCAAATATTTTGTATACGAGAACAATAAAGCTGTATTTTCAATGGACAAAAAGTTTTGCTCCGAATAAAATGTTGGCTCTAACGCGGTAAGTAGCAGTTGACAAAATTTGCACTAACCCTAGGGCTACCATAACTTCTGGACGCAAAACAGTGAAAACAATTGTTTGGTTTTTTTGAGGGAGCAATCGTGTGGCAAACTCGTCTTCAAAAGCAAAATATACGCTAACGCATACGAGTATAAGCAGTGAAGAAATGTCTTGTACTTTCGATACTCTAAGACCAATACCACCACTTGCCATAGCAGTCTCTATCAAAATTTGAGTTTTCATATGTAAAAATTTCATATCTTACTTACAACTGCAAACTGACAATATTAGTTTTATCATAAAATATTCTATTTAAAACTACCTAAAGGCTGAAACTCTACCTATATACAAAAACTGAACGTAAAATTTGAACCTTAATTTCTTAATAGACAGCATTATGTTTCTTTCCTTTTTTCCTCAATTGCCAATTCCTACCTTTTTTTATTTTTTTGATTTCCAACACTGAAATCGAAGCAACTTACAGTTAATAATCCATATATAAATTTTGAAAAGAAATAGTAATACAAAACGATACAATTTTATGATTTTACAAATATATTGTTAATCGAACATACTACGCAGTAAAAACGTCTTTTCCCCCTATTGCAGTGTTGTAAACCACCACAAACAAGTTGCCAACTCCGTTAAATTATTTTACGAGGAAATATTGTTTCGTGGAATTCTTTCCTCATGAAGTGAACATAGAGTATCACAGAAATATATTGCCACAGAACACAAAATGTAAAATGTATATTTAATTATTCAGATGAACCAGTATAGAATTTTCAGTCAGGTATACTGGCTCCCCCCTAACTTCCTCTAATGTACGTCTGCGTTGGTGCAAATTGCGTGAAGTGCCTGAATTGACACATCTGGCGTAAATCGCTCGAAATGAAATTATATATAATATTACCGATTTACATCTAAGGTAATTACCCTAAGCAAAGCGGCAAATGCAGACTATTTCCATGAAACACATATGGGGGACGCTCCAAAACTAGTCAACCTGACGTATGCCAGTGCCAGTAGTTTGAAAAACAAAAACAAAAAACAAATCTATATTTAATGTTGAAGGCGCCACGTTGTTTAGTATTATAAAATATTTTTATTTGAGCCACCAAATGTAAACGATCTCAGTGAATTTGTAAACATGGAAAAAATTGGTCGCCGTTATGTAATTCAATATGTCCATTTGAGAGGTCTCAGTCCAACCAATACTACAGCATACTCATATTAAATATTAAATTACACTCACATTGGGTAGCAGAACTCAAACGAGGCCTTACCTGCTGCCAAGGCGAAGAACGCAGTGGTCGACCAATTGAGGAGTTCACACCAGACACGGTAAAGACAATCTGTTGAATGATATTAGATGAAACCTGAAATGATGTCCATTTCAAAAAGTGCAATATATCGTAGAAGAAGATTTGAAGAAGAGAAAGCTGTGTACAAGATGGGTTTCGCCCTTGCTTTCTATAGAGAAAAACAGCGTCATGATTATGTTTCAGTAAAGTAGAGTAGTGTTTGACGATATTTTGCCGCAATAAAGTTAAATTTTTTCTTTGATTTATAACCATGGATGAGACATAGGTCCACCACTTCACACCTGAGACAAAGGAGCAGTCAAAGCAGTGGACTGGAATGTGAGAATTCTGTTCAAAGAAGGCGAAGGTGGATGCTACCCGAATGTGAGTTTTAGAAAGCATCACTGTATGATAAGCGGAGATACTCGGAGCTTGTGCTTAAATTCTGTAATCAATTAATGACATATGGCCTATTCTTTCGCACACATGCATTTTGGCCAGGCGTGTGTATAAGTGTGAGTGGTACGTGTGAAATATGCATGATTAGCAATGCTATCCGAGAGTTTGTTTTCTACTTTCAGGAATTTTGTTTTCATAAAAACCAAGGAATTCGAAGCCTGAAGAAATGCGGTAAATCTTCGCCGTCTTGCACCCCATATATCACGACTAAGATCAACTTCGCAGTGGAACTGCCATGTAAATTACATATTTCGTCATACAAACAATCGAACACACAAGCAAACAAAGCTGCCCTTCAGCCACTTTGTTTCCTTACGTACATGAATATAATATCTAGGCGAACTTGTACACTTTATTTATTACATGTGTGTCAGAAACCATTTACCAATAAAATATTGCTTATTTTCATTTATGATTGTTATATTTCGTCATATCTGCTTTTTTGTGTGTTTACAGCAGTTTTAAATGTCAGTGCTGCTGAAGCTTAGAAATTTTGGAGTTGAATGTGTAGTTCTTCTGAGCATAATGATTTTGAAAATATTTGTGTGCATACAGTCCCAGTTACATATGTCCAAAATGTTTTGGCATACGAGGGTGGTTCTAAAAGTTGAAAAAATTATCTTTATTTTTCAACACAATCTCCTTTCAGGTCGACAAATTTTTCCAAACGATACTCAATAGTTTCTATACCCTGTTTATAGTAAGAACTGTCAAACTCCATAAAATAGCCATCAACCGCAGATTGCAGCTTTTCATTGTTGGCAAATCCTTTGACACCGGGTCATTTTTTCCAGTTTGGAAATAGAGGATTGTCGGAGCGATCTAAATCTGACGAATAAGGTACGTGGTGGATCAATTCGAATTTTATTTCATTAATTTTGATCATCATTTCTTCGGCCTTTTTCTATATGCGGTCTTTTTCCATAATTTCATCACCTAAGTGCTACAATAAATTAGCATAATATTCACCGTTGCTGATTTTTCCTTTCTGAGGATAATCAATAAAATTAATCTCATGCGCATCCCAAAATACAGACGCCATGAACTCGCCTGCAGATGGAACACTCTTCGCCTTCTTTTGACACAATTCTCCTATTCCAGTCCACTAGTTTGAATATTGCCGTATCTCAGATGCGAAGTGGTGGACCTATGTCTTATCCATGATTATAAGTTGAAACATCTTCATCGACGCTGTTTTTGCCCTATTGAAAGCAAGCTTTCTCATCTTAAAATCTTCGGTCAATATACAATGTATTGCACTTTTTGAAATGGCTACCATTTCATCTAGCTCATGCATCTTCAGCCGACGATCATCCAATACCATTTTGTGGACTTTCTTGACCGTGTCTGGCGTGAATACCTCAATGTGTCGACCACTACTGTGTTTGTCTTGGCAGCTCTTACGAGCTCGTTTGAACTCTGCCTGCTACACAATATTATACAGTCGTAGAAGAAGGGGCTGACTCCCCCAGAGTAGAATCTAGCTAGGCTTTTATATTGGTTGCACTAAGACCATTTGAATGGAAATATGTATATACTCACATGACGATGGTGATGCCACTTTTCTTCAAAATAATATTTTTCAATCACCATCTGGCACCATCATTACGTCAGATCGGCTAGTTTTAGAACCACCATCGCAACTCGACTCGAACAACAAAGGAAGCATTTTTGGATAAAATTGAATTTCTCTATTTCAAATGCGTTGTCAATTCTGCGAACGCAATTTCAAAATCACTCACTAGTTGATTTTATGGCAAGTAAAGGCAAAGATAGCAAAATAATATTTTGAAAACAAAAAATTATAAGAATGGACAGCTGTAATGGACGATGCTGAAAAAAACCGCTAAAACGTCAACAGTTTATCCAAGACTCGAACCAAATATTATTGCAACTGTTTTC
>JAHXMU010026532.1:2099397-2160832 GCA_019455685.1 Philornis downsi
AGGCCTTCATCGATCATCGAGCTGGTGAGTAAATATTTAAAAAAAAATATTATTATAAAAGGTATTATTATAAAAATCGCTGATTATGGTTGTCTAATTGCTTCGACGATTGTGAAGAATTGTGCGTAAAATGAATTGGTTTTTGTAAAATGATTTCTTTTCTAGATATATACATATATTTGTAAAATTAACTTATCCTAACTTAAATCTATAAATAATTTAACATAAAATTAAACAACTTTAAATATGAATTCAAAGATTAAATGAATAAATTAATTTGCTAAAAATGAAGTGTTAAATTGATCAGAAAGTGTTTCCAATCGAAAGTGTGGTAGTATTAGTTTAACGAATCAGGGGTTCTGGAAAACCATTTAAAGACAGAACCATGGTTTGGGAGGGTTTAGAGAAGAATATCTCAGAACATCGACGAGATATAATGCCAGATAAAATATGAATGTTGCATAGTCTCATATTCATGGCTACTAATCGGGTTTTGTGTGTTTGAGTAGTCATGCGGCCCTCGTTTAATCGTAAATTTAGTTTCAATAGTTTAAACTTTTTTTTTAACTAAAAAGGGAGTCTAAAATATTTTTTTTTCTGTATCAATTTTTTTTTGTTAAAAAAAGGACGAGAACCCCCCACCCGACTGAAGCTAGTACTCAATGGCTCCCGTAGTCCTCTTTTTTTTCAAATCCTTATTACACCAGCATTATATCAGTGCATGTTACATTACACAGCAAATGGTAAGTATAAAATAAAAAAAAATTAACGTTGTGGCATCCGGAGTCAACAAAATTTCTGCTACGAAGAATGGTTTAATATACGAGTATAACAAAAGCTAAATTCTCTCGGACCTCAAACACGTACAATTGCTGAGTGAAATTACGTAGGTTGGTTTGTTTATTTATTTTCCTCTAAAACGCTCGTTCTTCCTCTCTCTCTCTCACATGCAGCCAGTGTTTTCAGATTATTTTGTAGTTTTACCTCCAAATGCGTTGTTGAATATCGCCAAAATACCCTAAATATCGCTAAAATAAGACGCAATAATATTTCAACTACGTTTTTTATAATGTATGTGTAATGTAATAATATCGTTTATAACAATTCGATTAATTAAAAATGTGTATAAAATTCTCATATTAAAAATAATACTACTATTTAATAATCATACTTTGTACCAGTTTAGAATGTAAATATAATAAAAAAAAAATTATTTTTCAACATTTTAATCACTTTAACGATCTCATTGCGATTCTGCACTTAAAATACCGAAATGCATTCGAAGCATTGCCTAAGTAATTTTAAGCTTTGTTTCATGTCCAATTTGAACTGTCTCTATGTTACCAATCGGCAATGCTTCAAATGCATTTCGGTTGTCGGTTCCAGTGATTTTAAACAAAGTTTAAAAACACAGGGGTTGCAGATATACTCGTATATATATATATATATATATATATATATATATATATATATATACTGTTTCAATACCCATGTTTTAATGTTAATATTATTTTCAGATTGGACAATTTTAATCTTTTGCGTCATTTATCTATCGCTAATCAACGCTTATTTATATGTTCTAAAGCGTTTACCGCTGCAATCCAAGTGATTCCATTTATATATTTAATGAATCCACAAGTTAATATTCTCTATAAAAGTCCCAAATACGATAAAATGATGTATTAAGCTGTATTCACATCAGCGAATATCCGTTAGAAGAATAAACATGCAAATTTCCCACAATTTGGAACATTTGTAAAAAACATCGCTAGAAATACCATCAAGTATTTAAAGACCCACCAAAGAAATCGCAAAAATTTTTTGAAGTCGACATGTTTGGCGTCAAATTACCAAAATTGTTAACGCTGTTTGCAGTTGATCAAACATTTATTTTCGAATAACTTAATATTATTCTTGCTAGCTTTAGGCTGGTACACGCCTACTTCTCGTGGCGAAACCCCATATAAAAAAATGGTAGTGAAATCTGAAGTTAAATTTTTCCACTAGACAGTACTATGTTTTTGACGAGGCAAATTGTATTAAATGGT
Source organism: Philornis downsi (assembly GCA_019455685.1). Taxonomy (NCBI): domain Eukaryota; kingdom Metazoa; phylum Arthropoda; class Insecta; order Diptera; family Muscidae; genus Philornis; species Philornis downsi. The sequence continues at coordinate 2,101,446 of JAHXMU010026532.1, forward strand.
TTCCGATATTGAAGTTTACACAGGCACCTCAACTTCAGATTCATCGCGCGATAAAGTGTCACGGCTCCTAGTGTCGAAAATTGGGCTTGTTGTAGATCTGGATGTTTCAACAGACAAAGATCCTAAACGTTTCTCCATATTAGAAGTAAGTGGTTGCTCTACTCTTAAAACTTTTGATCATCCACAGTAATCCACAGACATGAATACAATAGAGCCTTGTAGGGACACAATAAATGTAGAGAAAGGGACATTTCTTACAAGAATGACGTAAAGGCAACATTACAGGGTGAATGGAGTAAAATTTCGTCTGGTTGCACAAAAACATCTCAATCTGGAATATTAACAGCTGTGATAAGCCAACATCAGACAGATATAATTTTAATTATATACATTCACTTTTGTCGAAAAAGAAACGATTTAATTTATGTTTACGCGTTAGAATTGATACACTTCAACAAAAAGTGAATTTTTTTTATATTGTGCCTTTGTTTTTGCTATTGTTTTAATGCGTTAAATCCTAATTTTGCAGCATTATTTTTTCAAAATATATTAGAACTATGTTTACATCATATAGCGCTTACTTTATTTTGGCTCTCGCAGTGTACGGCACATATTTCATTTCATATTTCAAATAATGTTACACCCCAGAAAGAACATTTAAAATACCAAATCTCTTTGGATCAGGTATGTTTAAAATTGAACGACTACTGCTAAACACAATACCTGCTTCAAATCTTTATGAAACTTCTGAAACTCAACACAGCCTAATATTTTGCCAGATAGTAGCCGGTAATTGTAGTTATACATACAAACTGCCCAATACTCCGATATTCAAATTTTTACCTGCAACTGCTATTGCATTAATTTACATTTTCAACTATTGCATTACTTTAAAGCTAGTGCCAATATTTGAAAAACAATCGATCTTCTGGTGCCACCAAGATCATGCGATTTGACGACATTATACTTTTTTTGTGGGGCTACGCAAAAGAATGTGTCTACCAGGATAATCCGCAAACGTTGGAGCATTTGAAAACCAATATTCGTCAAGTTATCGCCAAAATAATGACAAAAAAGTGCGAAAAAGTAGTCGAAACCTACTTCAAAAGGATCCACTGCTGCAATCAATCCAGAGGCGATCATTTAAATGACGTTGTATTTCGTGCATAATGGCAAGGCCTAATAATAACGAAATAAAAGTTTAATCGAAACAATAGCTTCATGTCTGTTTTATTTAACTTTACTTTTGAAATCGAAAATGGATGACCCGGTATATTCCTAAATATATTTTTTCATTCAACTATACTAAACTCATATATAGCTTAGCAATTACCGGGCTTCTATTGAAGAATCCCAAAAAAGTTTCTATTTTCTGCCCTTGACCGACAATAACATACCTGTCTTACTATACAAATTTTTGCATATCCGCTTAGAAACAAATGAAAATTTTTGAGCTTAATTTGGTTTTGGTATACCGGCAAGTTTCTATGCAAGAAGATGTATCAAAAAGAATATAAAATCGTTAAAGGCATCACCAAAAGTATGATGTAAGGAGATGATGATGTTGTAACTTCGCATATAGTGGAAATGTCGCTAAACCATCCACTTGCGCGGCAGCTGGCAGAGGTTTGAGAAGAGACATCACAATTTTGAAAGAATAAATTTCAGTAGACTTAAACATTCCAAAACATATTTGGTCCGACGATATTTGATACTTTGAAATTTGTTTCTGTTGGTTATGATGCAAAAAATTTTCAAACTTGTAATTAATATGTCTTACATGAGCATAAATTTATTAATTATGAAACGTAAACGCGTTCCAGGAATTTATGTACAAATATAGAAAGTAAATATATTCATTTGAAGTCTATGCCAACCACTTGAGGTAAATGAAATTGAAAGTTAAGCTAAGCAATGCATTTTGTTCATTAATCTAATTTAGGCCAGTAAGAATGTTAAATATTTGAAATTATTCAGAGAAAAACGTTCGCAAGCCACCACCGCCATCCATTTCATGGTTGATTTAAAAATATAACCCAGTGATATCTGCTATAATCAATGCGACAAATGAATAATTATAAACAAAATATTTGACGACGTGAAAACACCCATCAGTAGAAATTTCTGTAAGCTACCTATCAATTCGTTGATGGGCGTATACGAGGGGTGGTGGTAACGGTGGCAAGAATGAAACAAATGACACAATTACCCAAAGTTGGGTAAGCCGACTACCGGGCTGGCGGACTGCTTGGTGACAGCAACTTGCTTTGATATGACTAGAATATCAATAAGGAGTTAACTGAATCGAACTAAAATGTTAAGAAAATATAGGACATATTGTTGAAATTTGGCTGCCAATGTAGAAATTGGAAATGTGTGACGCTAACAAATATTAAAAAAGGTGGAAGGCAAAAACTGGAAATAAAGAGACTTCCCTTTCGTTTGATGGAACGTGCTTGAGTAGGGTAAAGCGTAAATAAGTGTGGCTGCCCGCATTGGCTGGGAGCTTCTATAAGGTAACAAGTGTTTTTGGCCACGCTAATACAAAGTTTAAGATTGATATGGTCAATGAGCGGTGGCAGCCAATGGTTGTAGAAACGGTGTTGTTGTTGGTACTGCAGAAGTTGTCTTTATTATAATGTCGTCAACGTCAATTGAAACGGCTGTAGAGGTTGGTGTTGACGGCAGCGCTATGATATTTGAATACGTTTTAGATAATGCATTAAATATTGTAAAGAAATTGTTGTTAACTTGGTATTTTTGTGGATTTGGTGGATTAATTTATGCGAATAATCATACATTCTTAAAGGTTTCCACGAGTCACAAATACAATCCCAGGTCGGCGGACCCACGTACATATACGCGTGCATAAGCCCAGATTGTCCATTTGTAAAACGTTTGCTGCCACTTGGAAACGTATTTGGTCATTGGAAAAAGTTTTCGATTAATGAAAGACATTTACATAAAGTGTCATCGCATTATAAATACCCATGGTGGACACTTAATCAATCACAAAATCATTCCATCATTCAAAGCCAACTGTTGTGTGGTGTGTAGTGCAACAAATCAAAAAGAAACAAATAATAAATAAAAACGACCAATATTATAAAAATATTTAAAAAATATTCTAATACTCAAAAAAACCGCTAAAAAAATATGTATACGAAAATCGTTTGTGTCGTCTTCGTTGCCACCTTCGTGTGCGGTGCTGTCGCTTTGCCCAAACAGGATAACAATGAAAAGGATTTGGTGAATATGATCAATAAAATCGACAACGAAGCTTCACTGCCATTGTTTGGTGGCTTGCGTGTTGATCGCGTCGAAACCGGTCGTGCTTTCGGTCCTGCTGGCAAAGCTGTAGAGACATTCGAAGAACGCGCCGAACGCTATTTGCAGTCTCACGAATTGAATTTCTCCTTCCCCGATGTTGATGATGAGGAAGAAGAAGAATTCAATGGTCGTGCTATGGAAGGTGAGTGCTGAAAAGGATAATAAGAACAGTGGAAAATACTAAGAAAGCGAGATATAAAGCATAGAATCAATTAACATCACTAGAATTTATTATCACATGAAATTATATAGATGGACGTGAACTCGAAATTTATCAGCCGTATAAATCCTTTCATGCTTGATACACATAGGCTCCTTTACAACCAATGTAAAAAAAACAAATGCAAGTGCAAAAAAAAAAAAATTGAAAATTTCAAATAGCTCTCATATCTCAGTTGGTGTCATTCATTATATGAGAATCTAAAGGTAGAAATGAAATCGGAATGTATCGATTGTAAATCCCATCATGCTTGATACAAAGAAGCTTCTGTCCAACCCAAAGAGAAATATTGAAAAAAGAAACGAAATTGGAGGAAATTTCCTTCCCAAATTTTGGGCTCCTTTGGTTCATTATGCTTGCGCTCAGTGAAATGAAGGTAATATTATTTTGAAATCGCTTTGTTATATTATTTGATATAGTACGGATTTTTGTAGATTTAGCAAATAATTTGGATTGAAGCCGATGCTTAATATGTCTAAAAAATTCGTTGAAAACTAGTTATCTTATAATTTTATATTCTGAAGCTGTCTATTTTACAATCCCAGAACCAAGTAAAAACACTATTCCATTTTTAAAAAATCTATTATATGAACAAAAGTTTGCAAAAATACAACTTCATCCGTCCTATATGTACGTCTTGGCAAACGAGAAATTTGCTAACATGATAAAATTGATAACATGAAGTCTTCGCAATTTGTTTGTACAACTTCATACAGAATAGTCGACAGCTCTGATATTAAAATCAGCCAAAAAGAAGACGCATTTGAAATAATTCCACTTTTGCTTTCCAGAACTGCAATGAATGATTTCAACATAAAGCATTATTAGAACTAAACGTGAAAACTTATCGGTTCAGCGAAACTTACAAATCTAATATGAAGCGTTTATTATGTAAATTTTTTTTTTAACTTTGTATACGCCCTTCCTCTTTCGTAATTTCACAATGTTATTGTCAACATTCCCATTTCTTTGTTGCTCCACATCCACCCCTTTAAGAGCGTGTTTACTTGGAATTCACTTTCATTGTCTAAAATTTGTGTTTGCTATTGTTGTTGCAACTTCATTTTTCAAAAATCTACTCACGTAATATTTGAAAACAGTTACGGACGTTTTAAATACCTACAAATGGCACCGTCTGGCGACCCACACCCCCTTCTGATCCAAGTCTTATTGCACACTACCACTATGTGACATGTTGAATATGCTAAAAGCCGACTTTCTCCATACGTGCGGGGGAATAACAATCAATCGCTGAAAACAGACACGTACTCCTACGGTAATGCCAGTTGCTTCCGCCAGTACTGAATATGCGAGAAATTCAAAGTTGAGACGATGTGAGAAATCGCTGATAAATATACAATTTACGGCGTATTAAGAGCATTAAGCCAATATTTGTATTCAATCTATTGCCGTTACTCCCAAATAAATCTCAACAATATGCTTTATGTAGGCTTTTTGTGTTTACTCATCACACAACACTCGGCTGGTAATCATTAGCACAGTTACAGCTTACATGAATTTCAATAGAAAGTGAAATTTATTATCGCAATTCTACAAACTTCACTTATTCTGAGGCCTCTGTATGCTGATATGGTTTTACATACTTAAGTATGTCATAACAGTAATTAACGAAAGATACATCATATTACCTCCAAACAACTTTTAATGTTTAATAAACAAAGTATGCAAAAGTAACAACAATTCAGAGAGAGCCATGACAAACTGTATGGGAAATGTAGGCAAACTTATGTTGCGAATGTAAAGTAATTCCCTTGAAATAGAAGCAAATATTTAACAAATTATAAAAATAATCTCACGTCATGATATTAATAGCTCTCATCAAATACCTCTTGCAGAGCCAACTAAATGTCCAAATTTTAGTTTCTTGCCATTTTGTCTTAACTGGACGCCATATTCAAATAAAGCCGGTACAGATCACTACTAGTAGTCACATCTTTTTCCAAAAATGTATTCTGTATATCAAATTACCTTTTTTAACATTTAAAATTGTTAAATTAGAACAAATTTCCGTTTCTTTTAAAAGGTTGTACATACTTATAAAGCTCGCCTTATATTGGTTAAGGCCCATAAATATAAAATTTATATAAATTGTCATCATTTCAATATACAATCTCACTTGAAAACTTGGACGCAAGCAAACAAACCACAACAGTTTGGTGGCTGATGAAGCGCCAAAAGCTTAGATTAGTCCAGGTGTACAAATGACATAAGCTTTAAATTTGATTTAAAGTCGAATCATACTTTTAGGCTGTACATTCAAATGGTTTTACTGATATTTTTACTTTTATTACAGAACCCCGCAGCAAGAAAATGAAGAAGATGTTGGTGCCTTTGCTCTTGGCTCTGAAATTGAAGAAGGCCGTTATTGTCAAGGTTCTCTTCATGATCATCAAGTTCATCTCTCTCAAGAGTTTGGCTATCTCTTTCTTGGCTCTCTTCTTCGCTGGTATGTAAATTTCAGCCACAGCAATTAAACGTACTGCATAACACAAATATGTGAGTTAACCTTTCTTGCTATGTATTCCTAGGTGCCACTTTCTTCAAGGATTTGTTGGGTAAGAAAAAGGAACACATCACCACCGCCTACATTACTGGCAGCCCCTTGAACGCTGAAATTGTTCACTCTGACTGGAACCGCAACGGTCAAGCTGCTGCTTCCGATTTGGCCTACAACCACTACGGTTTGGCTCAACCCTTCTAAACTCTCTCTCTTTTTCTATCGACAACTCTTAGCAATTTCCTGCTTCACTTTATCCTGCCCTGCCTCTCTAGCTATTCTATTTTATTTTCTTCCTTTGCAACAAAAGACTAAATTTTGAATAGTTTTAGAATTTAGCAAAAATAATATTTTAGTTAGTTTCTCGCTACAAACCAAATATCTTTATCTTACTTTACATAAACAACAACTGCCTACCCCTTTAGCAACGACCCGTGACTTTCGCAATGTTTGGACAAAGTTTATGCAAGATTCCTTGCTGTAGGAATTCACAATCATATCTCATTCATTATTGAAAATAATTTTCATCATTTTCCATTCAACCAAAAAGGAGAATCACTTTGTTTTCTGGCTAAACTGCACATTTAGACGAAAGGGTCTTCAATGCCATCTGGTGTTGTGCAAACTCTCCTTTAATGTATTGTAGTGAAATTCTAAGTCGTTATTTATTATGTATATATATTTATACATTGTATTATTGTACACAGCACTCAGGTTGTATTTCATGGAAGATATGTTTAAGGATGGTTTCCTTTCTCTTGAAATGAGTGGTCTGTCAGCGAACAATGCGAAAAACAAAGAATCATGTAATTTATTTTCCATTAATTTTAAGTATTTATAAATGCAAAATATTTATTTGAAAATATGCAACAAAAGACAAAGCAAACTGAATAAAATAAAAATTCATTAAAAAGCACAAAATCAACAATTATTTATATTCACATTGGTTATGAAAACTGAAAAGTGACATTAAAACATTTATGATCACACTTTTTTCTATATTTTTGTATAAATTTCTCTGTTTATTCAAAGATATTTACGATACACAAACAAGTGACTTTATTGGAAACCCTTTTTCGGTTTTATTCGATAAACGAATTTTTGCAAACAGACGGAATTTTCGGTCTTGGATTTTCTGCAAAGCGCACAGATATTTAATTGTTAAGGATTCTTATGTTGTTTTACTTGCTGTTATAAATAGTCTCTTTATTCTATCATTCCTATATTTCCTGTTGATCGCCATTTTAGGATGAGGAACGCACCAATTACCTCAATTTTAGGTTTACCCATTTGGTCTGTCCCGTATCGCCTGTTTACTATGGAGAGGCAGTATGAATACCATAATGAGGTAAGAGCCGTCCGAGCTTGACGAAGATTCCATATTTGTTCCTTTTTACTCTGTTTTGCTCCTTAAAGTAAACGTTTTGGAAAATTCCTTTATTATCGCATTTATAATCTGAAAGGGTAATGTGAACGTCAATTTTCACGATTCTCTGTTTGAGCTCGGGTATGGTACCAGTTTTGTCCCACTTTACCCTGTTTTTTTTTCCTTGAAAGATTTCATTTTTTTCTATTTTGGAAAAAGATACGGACACATATTATGTAAATATGGGGTTATGTCAAGCAAGAGGTCTACAAAACGAAACCAAGGAATTTGACTGAATTGAAGCAGTCCATTAAAAAAATAATTGAGGCGATTCGGCAATGCATACTTTTATGATAAGGTATCGCATGTTCCTGAATAAGCGTGGAAGTTGTTTACGGTCTATCATCTTCGAAACTAATTAATTATATACCTAAGTAAAATTGAACAAAATCGAACAAAAATTAAAAAAATTGATTACGTTGATTAAAAAAAATTATTTGAATTTTTCATTGCGGTGCAATTGCCGCGCCACCATGTACGTAGATTTGTTAATAATTTCTTACTTCTTCTTGTGGGTCCTAACCACAAAGATTTTCGCCATATTTTAATCGCAATCATATCTTTTGTGAACCAAAGTTAAAAAGTATGTAGTGATTGGAAATACCAATGTTTTTTATACGTTCGTTCGAATAAATGAAGATATATATCATTTGATATGGTCAAAAATTTAACGCCCGGAAGGACTCTGTTAAAGTACAAGTATACTTTAACCAAATGTGTTCTCTAACGTTTTAATTTGATTGAGTGATTTTCGTCTGTTTGGCTTGATGGTAGGCACAGTAACTATTGTAAACGTCTATGAAACTTTTTAAAGTTTTGTACAGTCTACAATTTTGATAGATTAGTTGGGAATTGCAAATTCAGTCAAATTTTATGCATACTGAATGCCAAATCGCATTAAGTTCATTACAATTTAGCAAGCGTCAGTCTTTAAACTTACTTCAAGGAACGAGGTCCATAACTACATTGAAGTTATTCTTACTTATGAATGGATTGAAGCTAGCATCGTAGGTATCAGGCGGCAGCATACCAGGAACATTAACTGGGATGCATATGGGTCACACATGGCAGCTGTGGCTGCTGATGTGCCATTAGTACAATATAGTATAATTACGATGTTGGCACATGTCAGATTCATTGGGAGAAACCCTGATTTTAGTTTTAACCTTTGTCTTGGTTTCTTGCTGACGGAACATGGGTCACTCAATGCCTTTCTGCATAAGAGAGGCCTGTCCGATCGCGAATCGTGCAATTGCGGTGCACCAGTCGAAGACTGGCGCCATGTGTTGTGCGAATGTCCCTTATATGCAGATGTAAGGTACCTCCAGGGATCAGCGATTACTAGGTCAGGGGATGACTGGATAGTCAGTAACAAGCTCTCTACCCAGGGAGTTTTGGCTAGAGGAACGGTGTTTGATTCCAGAGCTTAGAGCTACTACGACGTAATTGTGGGAAGTGGGTCTGCTGACCTTTTCAAGGCAGTCTGATCTGAGGGTTGAGTGGCTGCAAAACTGTTCGGATCGGTCAGTTTGATAGCCGCCAGCTGTTGCTCGTGTGCAGGGACACCAGACACTAGACCGCAAGGAGTTGAAGCTGGAAGCAGGTTAGCTACAGAGTTTGAACATAGGCTTTGTCTGGTATCGGGGATGATAGGGATACATACGGGCAGGTCTCGGGTTCATGCAATGCCATTTGTATCTTTTTGACCTTTCGTGGGGTACGGACAGGCATGGGTTTTTCCTATGCCTATATTTCGCAGTTGCCATCCACCGTCGCCGAACGGGAGGGGTTTGGAGTTTCCCTGTCTCCAACCGGTGAGGATATTGCATACTTGCAATGTAGTATCGACCGTTCCATCTACCTGGGGTTTCCGCATCTGCAGGTATGTAAAAATGTCCAGTCTGTACTCTTTTGCCACAGGGCGACCAATCCCGTGAAGAATGATGTATAATCACAATTTGGTAGTAGCTTTGCTTTTGCTTTGCTACGCAGCTCCAACCGGGTAGTTTGGCCGGTAACGTGGGGATCAGGAAACCTCGGAACTGAGTTCCCGCCCGATCGGTTAGTGTAGGACCCCTAGTGGGAACATCACGCGGGTTGTGGTTGATATCAAAATCGCTGGTAAAGACTTTGTGCTCGAATGTAGAGTTACATTGCAGCCGGTTCCTGTAGGCCGGCCCATAGAGTAGCAGATATGTTCCATACTAGCATAATCATTTTGGTATCCCCTGGATGGAAGAAAGGGCTGACAATTGGGGTAGTACCCCTTTTCCTAGATAGTCCAAGTTTTACTTGGCAGGGGGGCGTTGGCAATCGCATTATAATATGCTCATTGTGTCGCACACCGTGGGTAAGACCTTCTCGGCGGAACTCACGTAAAACCCCCGTGGACTTCTGAAGTCACATGTCATTAAATTCATAATCTTCAGTTGCAGGCAAAAAAAAACCGGTTACCATACAGCCATAGCGCTCTGAATTGAAATTCGGATTATCTGCATATTTCACTAACAAGTCCGATATTTTCGGCAGTGCGAACATTGCGATGCTGCTTGTAATCTTGCCAACTCCTTGCACAGTATCATAATCACCCCGTAATGCACGACAAGTACAAAAGTTTTAATTATTTTTACGCATTCTTCGGTTGTTTAACGATCCATATTTGTAAATGGCAAACCTTTAACTAAATAAACAACACTTGACGGGTATTTAACAGCTGACAGCTTTACCATACCGGTGGTTTTGAAACCACTAAATAGATAACCCTGTATAATATATATGTATGGACTAAATCGGTTATTTGTGCGGGACGAATGGTCGATTTTTCTCAAGTTTTTGTAAGCAGTGCAGACAAACACAATGATCAAAAATCTGCTGCAGTCCACAAATTAGGCGTTACAGAAAAAATATGGAATTTCAAAAAATCAGTAAGTTTGTTCGGGAGGTCCACACTTTAGCAAACTCTAAAAACGGAATCCCATCTAATTAGGTAAAAAATAAGAGCAAATTTTACCGAATTTTATAGAAGTGTATACTATGCGAAAATTTAGGTTGCTTTTGCCTACCGATCAGAAGTTATACTGAAAATTCAAATTTCAGAAAATCGATAATTTTGTTTGAAATGTACCCGAATGCGGACATGATAAAGTGGCCGATTTTCATTCTTAGATATCTTTTTAGAAAAGCTTTAATGATTAAAAATTTTGCTTAATTTCGGTGAATTGGACAAAAAATATGAACAAAATGATTGGCTTAAACAGGTTATTTGTGAGGTTATGTGAGAATAGACTGCAGTGACTAATTTTTTGCTAATTTCATAGCATTATAATGCTTACTAAAACTTAAAAAATCGATCAAATAACCACTCTCTGATACCTCTCATATAAATTATCTATTGTAACCCATATCTAATCTAACAATTATATTAAATTATTTTTGAGTAATCGATCTTTTTGTGTATACTTCCGGTGTACCACAGAAATCAATTCTAGAACTGCTGCAATTCATTAATTATTTCTCTGATTTTTCTCAAATAAAAAATTGTGAGTATGCATTTCTTTTTCTGATGATTCCTCTAATTTATGTTCCGGCTAAATTAGAAAATATATTATATATTGCATGCAATAGTCGCTAGACAAAATAACTCAATACTATTTCAAGTGGAAAACTAAAACCAGTACAAGAATTTCACTGAAGTCAATATCCTTACTTATATAGAGATGTTTATTTTTCGTTTTCAAGTAAAGTTAAAAGGAACACACATAAAGCTATGATTTCGTTAAAATGTTTATTTTATTTAATGCCAATATGCCATTATATCTTGCCATTATGTACGAAATGCAATGCCATTTTAATGACTGCCTATGGATTGGTTGCAGCAGCACGTCCTTATTAGGTAGTTTTCGAAAAAATGTGACCCAATGGCACCTCCAGACTATAATGCACACCAAACAATGACTTTTTCCGGATGCAATGGCTTTTCCACAATCACTTTTAGGTTTTCCGAGGCCCATATGCGAAAATTTTGCTTGTTGATGTAACCACGGAGTGAGAAATCAGCTTCGTTGCTGAAGAACCTTTTGTTAAAAACATACGTTTGATTTACCACTTTTATTGTAAGTTTTAACTATTTTTGCGCTTTCTTCGATTGTTAACTAATCCATATTCGTAAATGGAAAGCCTTTCACTTAATAAATAACACTTCAGATGACAGGTATTTAACAGCTGACAACCGTGTCAGACCGATGGTTTTGAAACGACTAAATGGACAACCATATGCTTTCAGTCAGAAGGGGCTTAGTAAATCGCCGAAGTAAAAGATGCTCAATTATGGAATTAAGTTATAGAATATCCGATGATTTTTATTATAACGACCAATTTAAAGGGCATGACAATGCGGTCTAAATTATACACACTTTAGTGAAATTGAATTAGATAATTACATATAGTTAATTTGTATGTGAGGTACTACAAAGGAAACAGTAAAATAAAATTAACAAATATTTGAGTTGGGGCAGTCGACAAATTGGGAATTATAGAATTATAAATTTGATCGGTTAAACCGATCAATATAATGACCAAAGTAAAGTAATCTGACATGAAGTATATAACTTCTGAAGAATATGAAGATCATATAATGTAAACCCACAAGAAATAATCAAGAGGCGTTAAATCGCAAGATCTTCGGCCAACTCACAGGGCCAAATCGAGAGATAAGCTGCTCACCAAACTCATGCCTCGGCATATCCGTTGTTTCACGAGCAATGTGGCATTTTGCACTGTCCTGATGAAACCACATGCCAACCAAGTTCAACTCATCCAATTGGGGCAAAAAAAATTCCTTGTGGTTGGGTAACACATGTCCAATCGCTGAGGACAGCGACGAACTGACATTTCACGATCGTCATTAACACTGGTCGCTACGGCTGCAATATTTTCTTCGGTACGCACTCTACGCATGCGAGTCGATACTTTTATGTCTAACAAAGTAAATTTAGTGCGAAATTTGTCACAGAGCACGAATTTTGATAATAAATTTCAACGATTAGCAATCGTTGCTCGTTTGCTAGTCTTTCTATGATGAAATGGAAAGACTATTTATAAAGAGTCAAGCAATAACCAGTTTTGAAAGACAGTAAAGTGAGGAAATCGCACCATTAATCGCCCAACACAAGATAACAGCGAGATTTTACTGCGTAAAACATACGTGTTCATTATCGTTAACGAAAAGTATCGACGCTGTATGCATCATGAGCTCTATGAATTCTACATTTAGTGTGATGTGATCAGTCACATCAAATGGCAACGACGTCATAGGTTGGGGCTAGTTGTAGTAATTTGAAAAAAATGATGCAACATATTTTCGAACGGTTCCGTAGTAAAAGTTGATCGCAATTTCTTATTCCGTTTGAGACCTTATCAAAACTTGTTGCAACTAATGGGTGAGGAAGTTCAGAAGATCTAGATGGTGGGTTTATGGAGCCTCTGGTTCAAAAACCATGCAAAAAAGAGTGGCAGAACAATAGCTCTGGTTCAGCGGCATTAAAAATAAAAATGTGTATTAGCTGTCCCAACGTGAGAAGCTTGTAGGTACAGATTTATATTTAGTTATGCAAGCGACAACTTATTCCTGTTTGTCATATTTATTTATTTCACAAAATGCCTTACAAATCATTCTTCAACCAGCACGGAAATTTCAGTCACGTAAACTGACTTACAAGCACCTTCACCCCACATTATATAGCATTAGTGCAAAGGTGGACGAATCATCAGAATGAGAGGGTAATAAAGGTTCTTATCAGCAAATACTCTGAATTAAAGTATAATATTGCATTTAGTATCGTATTAAATGGAAGACGTGGAATATAGGGATCAAATTAGCTAATTCACATGGGAGGTAGTAGAAATGAAGAGACTATTCCTCGATTTTTTCGCATTTTACCAAGAGTTACAATTAAATGCTATTAGCAAAAACTTAACGTGTTGCTATCTAAGATTAGAGTGTGCAGGAGGAAATTAAATTTAGCTAAATCGGTCGGCTAAATCTAAGCGACCGTATAGGTGTTATACTGTAATCCAATTTCGTTCTGAGAACTAAGCTTATGTGTGTCAAATTTGTCTGAATTCAGTGTAACTGCTTAAAAAATATGAACATAAGAATATATGGGTTTTTGATCGGGTTTGGGTTTTGATCGATTTTTCTTCGTAAAACAGTACAATGAACATAAATTTATGTTTCTGCAGTCTGCACTCGAAGCAGTTCTGATATGCACTTTTTGGTATGTCCTTGAACTCTCTCAGCGATTCGGTTCTATCTCCTCAACCGTCGCAAAACGCCGCTCTTTCATGGGTCTCTTCAATCTCTGGAACAGGAAAAAGTTGCAGGGGGCCAAATCTGGTGAATACGGTGGCTGAGGTATGATAGCGGTGTTGTTTTTGGCCAAATAATCTCTCAGAAGGAAAGATGAGTGAGCTGGTGCATTATCATGATGTACAAGCTGTGCATTTTTTTCCATTGCTACACGCAACCTGCGCATAACTTCAAAATAATACTCCTTATTTACCGCACAAACTTGTGGTAAGAACTCCTGATGCACTACATCATGGTAATCGGAGAAAACAGTGGGCAAAACCTTGACATTTGATCGAACTTGGCGTGCTTTTTTTGGTCTTGGCTCTCCTGGACTCTTCCATTGGGACGATTGGGTTTTGGCTTCGATGTCATAACTATAAGAGTATACCCGTTATTCGTCACCAGTTATGACCCTTTTAATCAAATCATCGTTGACGTCATTCAGCAATTCCTGAGCAATGCTCATGCGATGTGGTTTTTGGTCAAAACTCAGCAATTTTGGAACAAACTTCGCTGCCACACACTTCATGCCAAAAATTTCCAAAAATATTGCATGGCATAAGGCCACCGATATGCCGACATCCTCAGCAACTTCTCTAATTGTGATTCGACGATTCTCCATAACAAATTTTGGACGCTGGGGCGTCCAGAGCGAGCGTCGTCATTAACGTGTTCTCGACCTTCTGTGAAAAGCTTCTACCACTTGTAAACATTTTTTTGACTCAGGCTACTCTCACCGTATGTCACTGTCAATATTTCAAGTGTTTTTGAACATTTAATTCTATTTTTTACTCAAAATTTGATGCAACTTCTTTTATCCATTTTTTTCGATAGGTGAAAATCGCCGAACACGCAAAACACCTGTCTTATTTATGCCTCTCACAAACAAATTAAACATGCTATATGAATAAAACCGTCAACATATCTTCGAGACCAGTGTACCAACGTAAAAAAAAAATAATAATAGAAAGTCTAATGTACGTAGCCCGCGAAATTAGAAAATTCAACTTAGTTTTTGAACACACCTCGTACAGGGAAATAATTTGAAATCAGTCAATTTGTATGGAGGATACCAGAGAGGATAGGGCGATGGAGCCCGTTTACAATTTTCACAGTTATTATGTCTAGCAGCCAGTCAGCCATGCAGGCGTCTTAAAAAGTCCTGAAACACATTTTAACAAAAGATAGTTTAGACCTTAGACGCCTCCCTGTGTTTGTTACAAATTGTTGTGATTAAAATTCAATGAGATTTGTCTACGTTATACTATCGAAACTTATTGAAACGTTTAGAAGCTTGAGCTATGTACATGTCTCTCTGTAATGTAGGTGATAGCTAGAATTTTCCTCTCTACCCATTTAATATATGTTTATGTAGGCGCCTCCCGTTGATCTCAATATAATGCGAATTGCAATGAAATTTAGGATTAAAAGAGCCAGAAATATTTTACTTCTTCTACAATTTCAAAGAATTAATTACTTAGATTTTAACCACTTCTGTTTCAACCATTTTTCTTTCAACCAATGTGTCACCTGACGACAGATGAGTTATTTATTATTTGAAGATTCATTTTACAACAATTCATTATTTTCGGAGAATTTTGTGACCTCTAAAATATATTAAGTCATGTTATTTCATAATTGAAATGAATTTTAGCGAATTTTCATTATAATTAACTTTGGCGTGGTAAATAAGAAATTCTTATTTTTAGCATAATAATTATCGCGTGGCGTCTGGCCCAAACAGAGTTTATCTTCAATTAGTTTTGCACAAGAAAATTAATATTAAATTTCTCATATTTGAAAGCAAAAAATGGGTGTGTTGGCGACATCCATATATTAGCAACATAGTTTGTTGGTTATGGTTGTGATAGTGCTGGTCAGCACATTTTTCATTTTTTTCGGGGAAAGTGACGATGGGGTGAGTTTTGAATGAAAACTCAGTTTTACTTTCAGCATCATCTCCGCAAACATTGTGGTAACATTTTATTTACACCTGACTGCATTTGGTATTGAAACTTTCTTACTGCGATGTCGCACCGTCGACGCAATAATAAAGACACAACTTATTTAGGGGGGAAAGCGAAGTGAGATTCTTCATTTACAACAGCGGCAAGAAAGTACACAAAAACAATGAGTATTTTGACCACAAAAATCTTTTGATACAAAGTTATCTGTATAATTAAGGTATATTTGTTTCCAATGAATGAATGGAAGTAATTACAAGTTAGCCTTACTATATAAAAAGAAAATGTCATTAAAAGCTTTGCACTACTTTCGTTCACAACCTCTTGGAGATAACAACCCATCGCTGATATTATTCTTGGAATACTCAACTTATCGTTATGCAGTCAACACTAAAGACATTGGAATATTTGTTTTATTTGGGAATTTTCATTATCTTGTTTAAATTATCGGAATCGGCAAGCATAAATATATCGACAACAACAGAAAGATCAATGTCGGAAGGAAATAAACAGAGTGTTAAAAAGACATTAGAGGAATGTAACACAACATTCAGTTGGATGTGCATAAAAATTGAGTTTGTAAAAATTCTTGAACAACTGTCAGAACGTGAAGAGCTGCGATTGCTTAATGGGATAAGTGTTGTTAAAGATCCCGACGCGAAGGAAATCAAAACAGCAGAATTAATGGCAGGTGAGTAGGAATTGCATTCGTTATAAATAGTTTCCTCCAGCAAATCCCTATAAATGGAATCATTTAAAAACAGAACTTCCGATGTTCTGCCTACGGAAATAGCGTCAAATACACATGTATTTTTTATCGCCGCGTCGAATACGAATACGACTTGTTTTCTTTTTTTGCACTTGCCGAACAAAAACATTTTAAAAAATTATACAAAAATAGTACGATGTGGCAAATTATGAGCGTGTAAATGTGTAGTCGAAATTTGTTCTAACTTCGAAAGTTACTCCAAACAACAATCTGAAAATGACGCAATACAATTTTTTTGCGCTATTTATTATTAAAGGGGAATAATGAAATTAAAATAAAAAGCTCTCCCACATTTCATTCGAGAGAACTTGTTGCACTTTAAAAAAATAGTGATAAAAAGAAGATACCTACTTGAATTTTTTACGTGTTGTCTGTTTTTTCATGTTTAAAAATCTATAGCCCATGTAAATCAGAGACGGTTTTAAAAGCTTTTTAAATTGTTCTAGTGAGTAATTAATCGCACATAAATTTCAGTCAGGTGATCTGACTTATATATACTCTCGCATTACGCTCTTTCGCCTTGATACAAAAGCGAGAGTGGTACCCGAAAGGCGTGGTTTATTGAAAGGTCGTTATCGAAAAATATTCTGACTTAGAGCTTAGAAATTATAGAGGGATAAAAGTTTTTTATTGAATTAGTCAGTTTTTATTTCTCCATTTTCATTCTCAGAACTAAGATTACTTAATGTCTAATACAAAGTAAAATTGTTCACAAAGATGTTATCAACTGCAGCTTACAAATTATGAATTGCATTAGAAAAATTAAATTTATATTCATTCCTATAACTTGGTATATGAAACGCATGATTTGTGGCAACTTTGATTGAATTCGGTACATCTACTTGAGAGGTATAAAGGTAGGAATGTTTGGATTAAATCAGTCATTTGTAAGGAAAGTGCTAGAAGGGGCGTTGCTAGTTCAAAATTTGTTAAGCATTACGAAGCAACATAATGAAAAAATTTATATATATAAAAAAATTGACAATTTGTGACTATATAAAAATTTTAAAATGCTTTGTCCAGGGAGATTCAGTTAGAGACATTCCATTTGCATGAAATTTGTGTCTTTAAAGTACGCGCATAAATATTTCTTGGTGAAATTAAACTATACATATTCTTGCATCAGCGAATTATTTAATATAATCATTAATAAACATTTTCAAATTTTCATATCACCTTTTTCAACAGCCGTAATATTTCCATCTGCGGTGTAGAGTCAACTTACCTACGCCACCTCAGGCATAGCATAATTGGTATACCTTCAGTCGAAGGAATAAACATATAGGTATAACATTTAATATGGCAAAAACATAACACTCTGCAATACGGTTAATATTGCAACTACATTCTGACCAAATGAGTTTTATGATTTCTGAGTCGATTGAGCGTTGTCCGCCTGTCTGGTTTGTTAGCTGGTAAAAACCATAACTGCCTTAATGAAACTTCTTCAAATTTAAAATTCTTAAAATAAATATTGTGCAAACTGTAGCCATACCAACCCACTCTTTTTGTACCACCCACATAAATTGAATTCGAAATTGTATTTTCTCGTATATATATATATACATATATATATATATGTGTATACAGACATATAACTGATTATCCCTGATTTTTTGAAAAACATTTTAAAAATGTTATAAAGTAACAAATTGTCAGTTTAAAGAGGCCTATTGACTCCTAGATGACCTTTTAGCAGAAAAGTAGAGAAAATCGTTAGTTCCTAGAAAAAAGTATAGCATCAGGGTTGGCCTTTTCATGACTTTCCTATGTCAAAAATCTCCGGCTGCAGCCTGACAGAATATTGGGCTGTGCCAAGTTTTAAGAAGTTTCATAATGATTTACGAATGTGGCAACCAGTCAGACAGACGGACATAGTTTAGTTGACTAAGAAAATCATGATATTTGTTACTCACCTGTTCAGGTGAAGATATAAAAAAAAACCTTCTGCATAATTCGAAGTTGGTGCATTAAGATTCCTCCATTTAATTAATTTAATTTCTTTCAGAGATGTAGGCGAATCATTAATTCATTATATCATTTCAAGAATTTCGAATGTTTGAATATAAAAAATTTAGAATGAGATTATAATGAGATGAGATTATAAATTAGAATGAGATTATAAAGCCCAAACTGTTGTGAACCGTTGTTTCTATTTTAAAAAACAAATGGAGTTAATTTTCTTTAAATGCCAGTTTGTGAAGCAACCTCACAATTTGTGATTGATGATATTTGTCACCTTGAAAAGGATTTATTTGGTATCAAAGTATGCAGAAAGTTCTTGTGTGACTTTAGCATAATCTGTTAATAATTTGTTTCCGTTTCCGTTTAATTTATAATTAGCAAAGTCAAAATCAACAACAATAAAAAAAATCTTCGGTTATTGCACCGTAGTTGTTTTGGGATGGTAATGGGTATTTGATACCATAGTTTCGATTGTCATATTCTTAGCTCAATCTGCTTCTCCGGAGTTCAATTATATCAATTCAGTTTAGCAAGACTTGGTAATATAGCTTACAGCTTTTGTCATGTTTAACCTAAATGTACATTGGTGGACAAGAAAGGGTTCATGATATTTAGCATGCCTTAGCCAGTTATCTAGCTTAATAGGAAAAATTTTGATGGCTGTTATTAATTATTGCCCGGGAATTGTATCAGGAATTGTTTCAATTGTTGTTCGGGAGACCTTGGGGTCAAAAGAATGTGAAGTTTTTTGAAATTATATTTTTGGTAATATTTTCTGCAATTCTGTCATATTAGGCCAAGCTTAGTGACAAGTTGCGTCATCTGTTTAAAACCAGATAGGGTTAAAAGGGACTGCTTTTCGATGTGGTTCGTACCTTTCGATGCGATAAAGAAACACACTGCGATAGCATACTACTGCCTTTACTTACTTAAACTCAAAAAAGCCAGTGTTACCTGTTACCTCCAAATACAAAATACCCATTTTGGGGTGAAATTTAAATTTTTTGGTAAAAATTGCGTTATCAGCAAGAAATGGGAATTGGAATATGAATATACTTGTTTAATATTAATAATTGATGAATTTTTCATCGTGATTTGCAGTGGGAGTTGGTACCAAAAATTCACATCAAATCGAAATTTTTGTTATGAAAGCAGATTTTGTTGCCTACATAAGGTTTGTTAGGTGAAGAATTTGTGATAGTTCGAACAACTCTTACAAATTGCAGAGCTTTATAGGAACGTGACTCGACAAAGCTGATCTAAATATCAGAAAACTGAGGAATATTTAGAATACATCTAAATATCAGAAATGGACTGCGTTGCCGATTTTATTCTGTTGTCTACCATACAAATTGACCGATTTATCAAAATGTAATTTCCCCCTGCAGCTTCTAATTCATAAACGGCAGTAACTTAAATTGTCTTCAATTCCGTTATATTATTACGCTTGGTAAAACGCAAAAAATATCGCGTAATATCGCCCTTTGTGATACCTTTCATTCATACAAACTATCTAATTTAACCCATTTATTCATAGATCCCTTTCCACCATGTAATTCCGCTAAACTCAGTAAAATTTAGTACAATTAGTTCTGACAATGAAAATTTTCTGAATTGCCACGCCCCTTAGGGTAAGCCAAAATTTAATGGTTTCCCTATAATTTGTAAGCAGTAATTGATAATAAATTTAATAAGTTTTGATTTCGTTTATCTTACTGTGAGCTAATTCAAAGCATTTCTCGACAACAACCTATCACACACTTTTGCACCAATGCAAAAGGATAATATATATGTGAGTTGATGTTAAAATTAAACCTAGGCGCTCGTTAAGACTGGCCAAATTTTAAATATATCGACCAATCATTGTGCTGCACAAATGTCAAACCAATTTCAGCATATGCAAGCTTGTCGTATTTATAATATGTTTTCATATTAAGAATATGAATCAACATAACACAAAGTTAATTTAAATATTCTGCTTTATTAACTTTTTACTGCTGTAGTATGTCATCAGAAACAACGAATTTAAAAACGTGTTTAACAACTAATATTAGCAGGAGAATCAAATCAAGCTTTTATGATTTTCTTCAAGATTATGATTTGTTGGAAATTATCTGTAACTCAATTAACTTAATTTGAAATGCAAACAGGATCCTACCCCAAGGTAAGGATAAAAGTAATGTGTCTTTCACATAAACATCTGATCTATAGGTATGGTATTGTATATAAAACAAAAGTGACGTGATGACAAAATTTGACGTTAATACAACACACTACATGGTTAAAAGGTGTCTGCCATATGGTGACATATGATGTGTTTAATTTCGGCCATATGTACGAAAAAGACTCTTGTTGAAAAATAAAGACAAGTGGCAGCTGACGACTCAGGGGCATTAAAGATGTAGAAATACGTGAACAAGTAAGTTCATTGTATTAACAACAAGAAGATGCTGTTTTCTGAAACAAAATCTACTTTAAGTGACGGAGCTCATTATCATCTTGATTAAATTATCTCAGTGTTGTCATATTTGGGGTTCGCAAAATCCACATGTGATTGTTGAGAATCGCAAACATCCACAAATTTGGAGCGAATTCTGTTTAATAGCATTTAATACTACATGCTGTTGCCCCATGGCAATCCACATTTGTAGCTTCACTGAAAGGAATGAAGGTACATATCATTTGATACGACAAAAATGTAATACCCAAAATTAAATGTTTAAACTACCAAAACCTTTTTGACCAAATGTATTTCACTACTATGAAAGTGGGATGTCTATCTGGCTGGCTGGATGGTAGACACGATAATTGTTGTATCTAAATATAAAGAATTATTGCGTTACTGACTAACTGCCTGACTGGTTGAGTGACTGACCGTTGCTCAGACCTAACTATTAAAGCTAGAATCACGAAAATTTGAGGTTGGATGCCCCTTATTGAGTATACGTTCGATAAAAAGGAATTTATCCAAATTCATACTTTTAGGGATAAAAACAAGATATAAAGTGATAAGTCTAGCACTGACGACCAGTTCAAATGGCTATAACTAGAATCACGAAATTTGGTGTCCGCCTTTTTGCTTCTTGAATAGGCACTCCATAGGTAGGAACAAATAAAAATTGTCAGTCTAAATGACATCAACCAGCTTAAACAACTAAAGCCAGAACCATAACATTTTGTGTCCATATTACACTTTGATACCAGGCAATCGCTACTAAAGGGTGATTTTTTCATCGTAGTTTTTTTTTTATCGAATAAAACACTCAAATTTGCATCATATATTAAAATTTTTACTGGAATCGATAAATTGGTCTTTGCAAAGATTTGCAAAGATAATTTCACGTAAATATTGTCTGCGGCTCCCTCCCAAAATGTCCATTCGGGAGGTCAAATTTTCGGGAGGTCAATTTTTTTTAGTTACTTTTTCGAGGGAATAACGCGTGTTGGTGTATCCTGTAAGGCTTCAATAGTGTTCGGCTTGTCCACATAGACTAACGACTTGACATAACCTCACAAGGAATAATCTAGAGATTATTATTTTATTATTTTAAAACAATACTATAAGGTTAGGTATAAAAAGTTATGTGTTATGTCCGTTCGGTGATTTCCAATAAGTTTGTGTAAAAGATGCCAGAAGAGAAGATTTTTCGTTTAAGAACCGCACTGTTTTATAGCGGAATTCACGGTGTGGTTCAAAATGTTAACTTTTCAGACATTCTTAAGGAAATTGCAAATGCAATTTTTGCTATAGAGAATGTTATGTTGTCACTTTAATCAGTTCCTTAAAGTTAAACTCTACTTAAATCTTTTTTAGTGATTTGATACCCAAATTATTGTTTAAATTTTGCATATTTGATGCCAAATTATTTGCAAATATGGATAATACTGTGTAACACTTATATTCCAATTTATCCTATATTATATATGTTTGAATTATAATTACATTAATTAAAAGAAAATAAACTTAATATTGTAATAATTTTAATTATTGAATACAAAGATTTCAATTCATAGCCAAACTATTTGGTGAATTAAAAGCCATCTGCAAACAATATTACGTTCACCCCTTAATGCGGATATATTCGTATTATGTTCATCCCCCTCGCAATAGGATGGGGCTATAAAGAATTTGTCACTGCATGTATAACAACTATAGTCAATTGAACTGATTAACGAATTGTTTGCCCTAATGTCCTTTTGCGTAGCTGCATCGGAGCCCCATCTGATGGCATAACAACTAATTCGGTTTTTATCAAATATTTTACAGAATAAATACGCATTCTTCTGAAGAATTTGTATAAATTTTTGACCTAAGGGGCATGAAAATGCAGTTTATTTTTCGTTGCTAAATTTAATTATACTAAACGCCTGATGCGGTCTATTGTAAATTATACTTGATTTAATGCGATTGAATGAAAGATTCGAAACGAAGAATATTTTACTCGTATCTTAGTTAAATAAGATAATTTGTACGTGATGCAACGGAAAATAAAATTTTTCCGGTAGTGCAACTATAAGTTTATACGAGAAGTCCCTCAGACTGGGTAGTACTCACGGCCGCCGTCTCAATGACAGCAAAGTGTTGGCAAAATTTGGCTTGACGTCGTGGAAATCTATGTAGAGTTAATCATCGCATCCCTTCCTGTTTTGGTTTTGAAAATTTTCTAAGTATTACAAAGCAATATTATGAACAAAAATGTAGATAACTGCGAACTACCAATTGGAAAATATCAGAGGAAACTTTGAATTTATGTATGTCAGTGTAAAATGAAAATGTCGATGCAAACGCTAGTGTGTAATCTGTCAGATTTGGTCTGAAGATTTAATTTGGAACTTAGGTTCTGTGAGAAAGATGGGAGATTTTGTGGAAGAACTTAGGTTCTTAGTGGGATGTGTATACTTACGAGGGGGTTTCGTATTGGAAAAGAGGAAAAGATTACGGTTAACTTACATTATTACCGGGTTTTATCTGTATGTTGCGAGCGGCTGACGAAGTGGTCCGGTTGGCGGCTGACGGGAAAAGTTCAAGAATCCCGCTGATTTCAACCAAGGGACCTCCGTGCCCCGCTGGGTTGCCACATGGGCGTGACAAAATTGGGGTTTTTATAGTTACATGGTTGTTTGAAGGGGCCTTACACAGGCAAATATATAGTTAATTTTTATAATTTACAATATTTACAAACTGTTTCATATAAGCAATTCAATGCAATTCAACTTAATTCAGTGTAACTTGATATAGTGCAATTTTAATTCAAAACAATACAATTCAATTTAATTTTCCAAATTCAATTCAATTCATAATTTACTTAACTTTACTTTACAACATTAATTTTTTAATTCATGGGAAGAAAGGAAGGATTAACTACGTTCAACAATCAGTAAATTTGATGGTACATCCGTTTACGATGTTACAAAATGTTACACTATGCCACGCTTTGAGTGGTTTTATGACGTTTTGCGATTGTTATTGTATCATCGAGCTAGTCAGGCGTAGCTTAATCAACTTAAATAGTAATTTTTACCTTCACTCATCATAGCTTCCAATGGATGATGATATTTAGTTATGCAAACGCAGGGTACAAAAAAAATATGAAAGCAAAAGTAAGTTTAGGATTTGAATTCGAGTTTATTTGGTGGGAAATGTATCGCCTTTAGGTATTTCGCTGATAAACTAAAGAGTGAAATATTCAGAAGTTTTTCAATTTCAATTTCTTTTCAATCTTCAAATTCAGGGGTGTTTGTAACAAACTATTAGGGTGTCCAGCTAGACAGATGATATAAGGAAAATTACCTTTTGCCTTTTGAGTTACTTGATATCTTACGTGCCATTCGTTACACTTATTAACAGAACTCATCCATATTGTATCATGAGACGCAAAATATAGAAAAATATCACCAAGATCGGAGTTCAGAGAATCGAATTGCATAAATTTCTTTAAATTAACGGCGATCTACAGTTTCATGGTATGGCTTTTCATCACATAATTATGTGGGATTAGCTCGTTTTCTAGGGAACCTGATTTGTATAGGGTAAAAAATCACCCTCGTCGTTATTTTTTTTTTAATCGAATAAAACAATCAAATTTGCATCATATATTAAAATTTTTTATTGGAATCGAAAAATTGGTCTTTGCCATTTAATTTTTAAAGATAATTTCATGTAATTGTTGTACGCGGTTCCGTCTCAAAATGTCCATTCGGAAGGTCCAATTTTTCGTCACTTTTTCGAACATTTCGGCCTGTATTCCAAGAATAACGTGTGTCATGTTATCCTGAAAGGTTTCAATAGTATTCGGCAAAGTAAATTTGGAGATAACAGCACGAATTGTTGATTCAGCAGGTCGATTATGACGACCATAAAATGGTCGTATCAAATGATGCACATTTGTCACAGAGCACGAATTTTGATAATATATTTCAACGATTTGCAATCGTTGCTCGTTTGTTGGTTTTTCAAAGATGAAATGGCAGGGTATACTGTACACTTTTTACTTTGACAGATGACGTTTGGTCGCCATTAGCAACCAGTGCTGCCAACCTGAAAAACTTAAATCTTAAAAAATCATCCTATATTACATTTTCATGGGCACGTCATAAATTATGACGGTGCGATTAAAAATTGTATGAGTTCGAATAAGATATTCATATAAATGAGCATTTGAAACATATTTTGCTTTTAAGTGACGAATATATTGAAGGGAAAACAAGGAAGAGGGCTAATTTGTCTGTAAATGTCTTGTTTAGTTAAGTTTTTACCTATAAGAGCAAATAGGCCAATTTCGTACATAAACTGGCTGAATGGCAAACGGACAAATATATATTTGGGTACTCAGAGGATTACATTTAGTTTTTAGAAAAGGAATGGCAAACTTGGTAACCTTTGTCTATTGGGGAGATTATCAAAACGAATTTATTCTGCAGGGTTTTCAATTAAGGCTCAATAATGTTCTCAGCAATTCTGGATGGATTGGGTAGAAGAATAACTGATCTTTCAAAATTTTACCGTATATAAATGAATGAACACAAAAATCTGTAAAATCTGTAAAGTAAGCACAATTTTTTGCTAGGTCGACAAATTCATATCCATGTTATCGTTATTGACTGGCAATGTAGAACATAAATAAATGAAAATTGTTCACAGTCATCTGATTCCTCGGCGGAAGGGGCGAGGAAAATCGCTAGCGTTTTGTAACTCATTGCTATTTATTAACGTAAAATAAGGAAATTACAGTAAATGAGCCACAGTTTGTTTCTAGGTCGATAAATTTATATCCGTGTTATCGTAAAGGGCATGGCAATGTAGTACATTTTCATTCGTAGAGCTAAATTAGCTGAAAGTTTGACGTATGCTAAATTAGATTTAAATGAATGAATGATATGAACTTTGTAAAATGTGGATTAAATTAGATAATTTGTGTGAGAGGTAACAGCAAAAATTTGTTCAAGTCTTACCGAATATTATAACGCAGTACTATTTCACAAAATGGAAGTTACTGCAGATATGAACTTAAGAATATATTTATCAAATGTTACAAATCAACAGCGAATACAAATCTAGTTTATTGCATAGAAATTACAGGCGAAGGATTGAATTTCCGAAAATCAATTTGTAAGAGAGGTACTAGAAGGGGCGTGACAACGCTTTCATTCCCAGAACTTACTTTAACGCATACATGATTTGGTTATGTATTCAGTATAACTGAATACAAATTATAAATCTCAGATTATGTGGGCAATCGGCAATTTTTGTGGGAAGCATAAGAGCGAAAGTAATCGGCTGACTAGTTTTTAGGTTTTGCCAAGAATTATAGGTATAAAACTATACATCGGAAAATTTAGGGAAATTTGAACTTTGCAAAATCGATTTCAGATGGCTAAGATTAAGCAAAATAGTTTCGTAAATATATGGGATATTCATCGTGTTCAATAACTAACACCCCAGGACATCGATTGCTCGACTTAAAAAGTCATGAAACAAGATCAAAAGATATTTGGTACCTTAAACGTACTTTAATACACCCTGAAAATATTACATTTTTGAAGTATCAAACGACAAAAACTTTTATTTCTTCGGGCGGAAATAGAAATCAACATATTTCGAATAAACTGTTTAAAATAGCGCAATGTAAATCGCAAAGTGCACCAGGTTTGCAAATTTTTTAATAATTTTAGAGACTGTGACTAAGAACAATCTAGTATTTCAAAATATGTGGTTAATCAATCGGTTTTCATTTATAACATTTTTCTTCCAATCAAACGCCAATACCGTTACTTATATCAAAATTTTCCTTGAAATACTTATTGTCCCAAAATATTAGCATTACAAATTGATGATTAAAGTGCTAAATGTACGCGAAGTAAAGTGAAGTGAAATATGATGTGTGAATTATCCTCATAAATACCCCTTTATTTCTTATTATAATACCAGAAGTAAATCAATCGTAAAAAGCTCAGAATTTAACTTTCATTGCAGATGTTGCCCGAAGTTATCCCAATGATCCCAATGCTCGCCTCAACGGATTTATAGTCAACAAGATCAACAATTTCCTACAAACTCGCTATCTGCGCTTCAAGCTTATTGATGCGCAGACTATACAGGAAGCCCGATCTTTGGTGGAAACTGGTCGTAAAGACAAATTTGGTAAAAAAGGTGGATTGGAAGCGCTTATGGCTGCTGGATTAATGATGAAGGGTAGGTGAATGAAGCATAATTCATTGTTAAGTTGTATACATTAAAAATTATCAGGTACTCTTATGGCAATGGGAATGGGAGGCATTGCTTTGATGGCTGGCAAGGCCTTGATGGCTGGTCTTATGGCCCTGACACTATCGGCAGTTATTGGCCTTAAGAGCTTGGCCGGTGGTGGCGGCAAATCTCATACTTATGAAATAGTGGCCAAACCAATTTACACATCTAGTCATTCGCATTCAATGAGTCATGACGATGGGCACCTTTCACACATGGGCCACAGCGGCAGTGGCTATGGTGGCTATGGTCGATCATTAAATGTACCCCTCCACATAAAGGAAGCTGTAGCTAATTAAAAAATGGGTCATTATTTTGGTAACTAAATCTTAGCTTAACTTGTTTGTAATTTATTTATTTTTAGCATAAGGCAATAAACTATTAATGTGTAAAAAAGCTACTAGTTTTGTTATTCGCCGATATTAGAATGCAGGTTCCAAATTCGATACAATAATCTGCCTTTTGTTGAGCGCCATCCACAGAAACTGATTTACGAAATAGTCGTTAAATATTAAGCGTGTATTAAAATTATAAATTTAGTAGCCTCATTGGATGCTAGAAGTTCGTCTATATCGCCTTTATGGGATGCAAAGAGAATTAGTTTTGACACACTCTATTACAGAATAAGAGATCTAATAAGTTCATTGTTTCATTTGTAACAATTGGAAATAGTCAAAAGATAATATCGTAAATCTATCTCTCGAGTCTGAGATTTTCCATAAAATCGCCTCAAGCCGTATGCAGGCCAATTGAGAAAAATCAATTGCAGAAAATTGAGCAAAATTAATCCAGTTCGAAAAAATTCGCGTATACAATGGTTGGAACGTGGCTCTAGAATCGCAAGTATTTTTCAGCACATTTTCAGTGATGTTACCATTTTTCTCTTGACTAAGAGCAATATAGAGTCATATTCGATAGACACGGGGAAGAGTCTCCTCACTGGCATACTTTTTAAAGAGACCACAACAATTTTGAGCAATATAAATAACAACAACCCAACACGTGGACAGGACAAATTTTTATAGGATAGAGTTTGACAGCCCTCAAATTTACAGCGGGCCATAGCTTATATTTATGGTGAAAAATTCTTGAGTGTAAAATTCGACGTAACGTTTTTAAAAATTTGTTAAGCGAAATGGTTGTTACCGACTCCACAATTTTCCACCATATTTATCAAATAAAATATATTATCAAATAAAATTTAAGAATGTATTAGGAAAATTTATTGTTTCACAGCTGAAATTTTTCTTACATTGGCAGACAAGGTGGCGCACCAATTGCACTACAATAAGAAATTAAAATATTAGTTGCGCAGCTAAGTTCCCGCTGTTTGCCAATGGGTGGCGCCAGCTGTAAGTGCTAGTCGATTTTGCCATAACCTAAATGTCATGAGCCAAGCTTAGGCGTATGATAACCATACCGCCTCGATCACAATAGTGATTTTCTTTTGACGTCATATTCTTTTAGTTGTGTGAATATATGTGACTTTATGATAGATAATCGTCATATGCGGGAAGTATTGATTTTCTTCTTTCAAACGGCGGTTGAAGCCGGTCCAGAGCTTCAAAACGTTTACGGAGATGCTGCTTTAAGTGAAACAACGTGTCTAGATTGGTTGCGTCTTTTAAAGACGGTGTTTTTGGTATTGACGACCATTCGGGTGAAGGAAGACGAAACACCTTCGAAAACACTGAATTGACTGCATAGCTTGATGGGAATCCATGTCAAACGCCGGTGTGGCTTGCTTCAGTATTAGGAATTACCCGCTAAGCCATTGCAGCGATTGCATGCTTTGGAAACGGCTCAAAAGCAAATAACTTGAGTTCCTCATGAGTTGGAGCCAAGGGACGTTGAGCGTCGTTTTTTCGCTCGTGAACAACTGCTGCAGCGACAAAAAAGTAAGGGTTTTCTGTATCGTACTGTAACGGGTGATGAAAAATGGATTCATTACAGAAATCCAAGCAAAAGAAAGTCATGGAGGCTACCCGGTCATGCTTCTGCGTCTTCGCAAAAGTGATGGTACATACGAGCTATGGCACATATTTGCAATCAAGCACCGATTGTATAAAGTTTTAGATTCACGCGTCTGTTTCAAAACCAGTTGTCTATTTCCTCTCATAACAAAATTGTAAGAAATAGCGAGTAAAAATACATAATGTCTAATAATAATGTTGGTCTGATAATACTTGGCGAAACCTAAATACTTGGCTGCAGTAACTCATATTTCCGTATGTTGCATTACTTCGTAATACTTGATAAAACTTGAGAAATATTGATAGAGAAAGTGGATCCTTTTTCGTAGAATAACACACACATGTGTTCTTAGCTTTAAATCTTTTAAAGCAGTATATTGGATTCAGTTAATATTGGTACGCATTATTCATTTGATACATTTTATTCTGAGGCATTAGCTCTTTCCTTATGGTAGCTCAGATACAAATTGTCGCATTTCCTTTAACTAAAAATGTTTGCTGAATGTACGAGGGGGTCCTAAAACAAGGTGACCAAACAAAGAAGAGAGAAAAATGTTGGAAAAATTTCCTTTATTTTCAACGTAAGCTACTTGTAGCTCGATACACTTTTTCCAGCGATATTCAATAGCTTCTACACCCTGTTTGTAGTAAGAACTGTCAAACTCCTTAAAATATCCATCAACCGCAAACTCCACCTCTTCATTGGTAGCAAATCTTCTACCATCGAGCCATTTTTTAATGTTTGGAAATAGGAAAGAGTTTGATATTGCTAAGTCTGGCGAATAAGGCGCAATTGGAACTTTAACTCATTAATTTTGGCCATCGGAATAGCACTGAACTGGAGCACTGTTTGGATGAAACAACACTTTCCTTTTCCAAAATGAAGCCTTTTCTCCTTAATTTCATCACCTAAACTCGGCAATAAATTAGCGTAATATTCACCGTTGATGGTTTTCTTCACCATGTCTGGTGTGGACACATCAATTGGCCGATCACTGCGGTGTTCATCTTGAGTAGAATCCCAGAGTAGAATCTGGCTTGGCTTTAATATTAGTTTGACTGAGACATTTCAAATGGAAATATTGAATTACCTAATGTTTACAGATTTCCTGAGATCGTTTACTTTCGATGGTTCAAATAAAAATACTAAACAACGTGGCACGGCTTGAAACTTAAAACAAAAAAAAAAAAAAAAAAAACAAAATAATTTTTTTTCTAACTAGTTTTGGAACCGCCTTAAGGTACAACACGTATTATTTAAGAGAAATCAGTGTTTTTTCCATAGTTTCTAAACGAAAGTCTATAAGTTATAATTAAGTTATAACAATTAATTTCAGTAAGTTACAAGTTTGATTCTTTAATAGTGCATCATGATACGAATTTAATATTAAGAATCTAGTGCACATTTTTTACACCAAAGCAAAAGGACATTAGGTGAAAGTATACTCGTATGTAAATCAAGCCAACTAACATTTTTGTATTTTTGTTTTGGTACTAATTTTGTTTTTTGAGCTTCTGCTAAAATTATGCAAAAAAAAAAAAAAAAATAGAAATGTAGGAATCGTGGATAACCGCTATTCCTCAATATTCACTAATGGGGATTCTTTTGGTGTTTTATTCAGAGAAATCAAGCATAACGGACCAGACGAATCCGTCCAAGAACGTTTTTACCTTCTTTCTGTATTTAGTTTATTTAAAAGTGAGTCGGAGCAGGCGATAACGTCCAACAAAGTCTACACTTATTAGTACTTATTCCTTTATGAGAGGATTATTTGTTAAGGGAAAGATCGTTTCTTCCGCTTGAAAAAGAGTTTGAACTTTATTTGTTGATCTCCAAATAGTGAATCAACAGAACACAAAGTGATCATAAACGTGAAACCAGTAGTTTTAAAATATAAGAAGAAAAAATTTAGAGTTTCGTTTTCACAACTGCGATTTCGGAGTTATAAGTTTGAGTGATATATGCTCAACAACAAAATTAGCAACAATGCAGTGATGGAACAAATGAGAATTATGCCGGAGATTTACATTAGTGAGCGTTTTGCATAAATTCAAGTGGTTTTAGTTCACTCAATTAATATATATGAATACTCTCGAAAAATTACTAGAACAAACAAAAATAACGTAAATTAGAAATTAATAAAATTGATGAATGATTGAAGAAGTTTAATTAAATATTAACGTATGATATTTAGAACATATAAGTAAATTAATCCATGGCCGCTACAGAAATCCAAAACAAAAATACAAATAAAACATTTATAATTCTTTGTTTACACTGTTTTCAATTACTTATAAACTCGTGACTAGCCATTTAAATATATTTCACATTTAGGTTAGATGGTTCATTTAAAAAGGCACTGATTAAAGTTTAATATAATTAAAAATTTCACGGAGTAAACGCTTTCTTTTCGCCATCAGTCAGTTTTTTTCTTGCAGCATAAAAGTGAAATGACTAACTTTTGTTAATCATTTAGTTTGCACTACGACGGAGAAATGCTAATTTTTATCAGAATTCGTTATAGTTTAGTTCCAGTACTTTTCGTGTTACTATTTGTGAGATATCTTAACTGCGCATAAAGTTTAAGTTTTCCTAAAGATGGAGTAAGTAAACAAATATGTGTCGTAGACGCGCATAGAATCGCACATAGAATTATGAAAAATTAAGGTTAAGATCACACGATTAAGCTGCTTTCAATTTTGGAAAGTAATATCGTTTAGAACATGCTTAAAAGCGGAATTATGATGAAATTTTGTATAACATTTTGCACACTTATAGCCGAAGACCGATTTACATTGACCTGATCACGAGCTAATGTATTGTCCGAATACGATTCCATTTTAATGGTGTCCTTAGATTAATGCAGTGCTTTATGCTTTTTATACCCTCATCCACGTGTATGATTGTATATATTTTAATACGAGGAAAATAAAAAAATTAAGCTCAATATAAAACATATTACCATTAAAAATGTTTATAATTCTACAATATAAGAAAGTCTTAGCCAACAATAAAACAAATAATTTTAAAATGTTGCTATCTGCTTGCTTTGTTTAATTTTTCAATCAATGTGAAATGAAATTGACATAATTTTATATTTATATTTTTATATTTATTGGTTTTTTTTTCAAGGAAAGAAACATATTTACGTATGTATTTTAAAACTTAAATAATTTTTACTCTGAAAATATTTTTTACCTTACAATAAAATCTGTAATAGTGTGTGTTTGTAAAAAGAGAATTGACCATCAAATCAGACGATCCTACTAACATTTTCCCCTAAACTTTTTAAATTGCTTTTCTTAAGGCTGCTCAAGTTAAATTTTCGTTTTCGCCTTTTCCAATTATTTTATCAAGGAAAACGGTTTTTGTAGACTTGGGACTACCTTGTTATTTGTATTATTTTTGAATGAAAGAACTCCTTAAATATGTACGGATGTAAAATTTTTCTTGCATTGCTCTAAAAATCGTTTTGAAATAAACTACCGAATTTTTTCTACAAAAATATATAGGTAGACAACAGAAAAATATTTCTAGTAATATCTTTATTCATTCATTTATTTCCCTTTTTTCCAAACAGCCACCTATTTTTTAGGGAAACAATTATAAAAAAAAATCCCAAACAAAATTTTCGTGAGGAGCAGCATAACATCCAAATAAAAAAAATAGACGATAATTGTATTTTCCGAAAACTCCGCAAATTTCATAAATATGTATTTTTTTATAGGTTATGGAAAGGTCATTCGAACTGGTCTTCAACATTCACATAATTTTACAAAATTGTAAAATTGCATACCTTAAGGCGCAGACATTTACTAAACTCTTGCAAACACCCACAACATTGATTCTTAACGTGGAGCTCTACTCTACTATCTTCGTAATGTGTTGTAATTATAACTTCATCCGGAGTAAGAAACGGCAAATATGTAATACCCGGGAAGAAGCATTTAATGTACAAAGTATCTTTTAACCAAATGTGTTTTACGAAGTTTTAGGTCGATTGAGACATTTTACCAGATTGTAGCGGGGGATTCTACTGAGCTATATAGATCCACCTCTTCTGATACTTCTCATGCAATTGAACGAATTAATCCATATGCCCTCATACATTTGTTTTTAAGTTGCACTAAATTTAGTCAAATTCTGTATGCGTTGATTGCTTGCGAAGAGGGATCCCACAATGAAAACACAGTGCATTACCACATAGTAAGCAAATTTTCACTGCTCAATTGCTCTGGAATTTAACTTTGCTTGAATTGAATTTCCCACTAAATAATCAGCAGCTTTTGCGTTTACCCAATTTGATCATATAAAATTGAATATTATTATTATTGAATATTATAAGATTAAGTTGAACACAAAAAGGTAAAAACAGTGTGCTCTTGGCTCTCCTGGACTCTTCCACTGGGACGATTGGGCTTTGGTTTCGATGCCATAATCACATAACCATGATTCGTCACCAGTTATGACCCTTTTAAGCAAATCTGGATCATCGTTGATGGCATTCAACAATTCCTGAGCGATGCTCATGCGATGTTGTTTTTGGTCAAAATTCGGCAATTTTGGAACGAATTTCGCTGCCACACGCTTCATACCCAAAATTTCCGAAAAGATTGCATGGCATGAGTGAGCCAGTAGATATGCAAACATCTACAGCAACTTCACTAATTGTGATTCGACGATTCTCCACAACAATTTTCTTCACTTTCTTAACATTTTCATCGGTTGCTGATGTTCTGGGGCGACCAGAACGAGCGTCGTCATTCACATCTCCTGGACCGCCTGTAAAAAGCTTGTGCCACTTGTAAACATTTTTTTGACTCTGAGTATTCTCACCGTATGCCACTGTCAACATTTCAAGTGTATTTGAGCAATTAATTCCTTTTTTTACACAAAATTTAATGCAACTTCTTTGATTAATTTTTTCGATAGTAGAAAATCGCCGAACACGTAAAACACTTGTCTTATATATGCCTCTCACAAACAAACTAAACGAGGTATACTCGTATGGATAAGGCCGTCAACATATCTTCGAGACGAATGTACCAACATAAAAAAATAATAAACGAAAAATAATCATTGAAAATTCACCATTTTTTTGAACACACCTCGTATACTTCCTGCACAACATTGCGTACAAAGAGTACCAGTGCTCCAATAAAACACTTTTCGGAGTATATTTTTGGGGAGACATTTTTGTTAAAGCTATTATACATTTGCATGTTTACATTACTTACATATTGTATTTATTGCATTATTATTACATTTCAGTGTAATCCTGAAAGTATGAGATAATTATTTATCACATAAAAAGTTTATTTGGCGTCAACGATATCAAAGTTGAAGTCAATTATTTTGTTCCAATAACAGTAAAATACAATAAAAGAAATACCAGAGAAAATATATTAAAATTCGTTATAAAAGAAAAGTTATAAAAAGTACTGGAGTTGAAAATGACATCGAATGTATTTAAAGAAACTGGCAATTGCTTAATTAGGTGTTATT
Source organism: Philornis downsi (assembly GCA_019455685.1). Classification (NCBI taxonomy): domain Eukaryota; kingdom Metazoa; phylum Arthropoda; class Insecta; order Diptera; family Muscidae; genus Philornis; species Philornis downsi. Next base: position 2,136,212 of record JAHXMU010026532.1, read on the forward strand.
AGGCTTTTTAATGCCGTAATTATTAGCTTTAAATGGTAATTGTAGTATCAGGGGAAATGCCCCAATCATCTCTTACAAAATATTGTAAAATAGAATTAGAGTGAAAAATTACTATAAATCGTAAAATTCCAACTAATTCTTATGTTGTTGCTGTTGCTAACATCTATACAGAGATTACAGCAACAATAAAGTAGAAGTAATTAGTCCAATTCAGATCAAAAATCTAAGCGACAGTATGCACCTCCTCAACAATATGATTAGGCGACACACTACTGGGCGTTGTGGTGGCAGTGGTCACACTTATGGGTGAACTTAGGGAGATATTTTCAGCGGTTAACGTTGATGCTCCTGCTTCAGTTACACCCGCCGCCGTTGCCGTAGTCGTTGTGCCTACCACACGTGCTCCATAGGGGCTCCCTTCAACTTGCGTGCCTCTCGCTTTTGCTGGTTCAATTTGGATTTAGTCTTTAAGTTATCCATTTCTTTAGCACATTTTGACATTTTCTCGCTCACCCGTTTCAGTGTGTATGCGATAGCGACACTGACACACATCGACTACCTGATGATGGTGACGGTGTGATGTGTTGTATTATGATGGTGGCTGTTGCCACCACTGATCGCTGAGGATGAAGCTATTGTTGAACGCAGTTAATCCTTCATTCCGAAGAACTGAAAAATGAATTGCGTAAAGTAAATTAAAGTATGAATTTGAAATTGAATTGAAAAATGAATTTCATAAAGTAAAGCAAATTACGAATTCTAAAATTATGAATTAAATTGAATTTTTGAATTGAATTGCTTTTGATTAAATTGTGTTGTTTTGAATTAAAATTGCATTATATCAAGTTACACCGAATTAAGTTGAATTGCATTGAATTGCTTATATGAAACAGTTTGTAAATATTGTAAATTGTAAAAATTAACTATTTATTTGTCTGTGTAAGGGCTCCTTCAAACAACCATGTAACCATAAAAAACCCCTATTTTGTTACCCCTATATGGCACTGAGGTCTCTTGGTTGAAAGCAGTGGGATACTTGAGCTCTTTCTCCGCCAGCCGCCAACCAGACTACTTCGCCAGCCGGCCTCAACATACGAATAAAACCCGAAATAATGTAAGTTAACCGTTATCTTTTCCTCATCTCCATTACGAAACCCTCTCGTAAGTATACACATCCCGCTAAGAACCTTAGTTCTTCCACAAAACCTCCAATCTCTCTCCCGGAACCTAAGTTCCAAAGTAAATCTTCAGACCAAATCTGACAGATTTACACAGTAGCATTGCATCTCGCAACTGGAATTATACAGCCATTAATGACGATGGAGAGGCGGAGGTGCTTGATTGTTGACAGCATGCATAGTTTTTCGTCGTTTGTGTTTTACTAATATTATGACCGTTGCATTCACCATAAGCGCACACAGTAGTGGAGGAAGACGGGCTGTTGACAGAGCTTGCCGGTAAAGTGGTGCCATTTGCTGATTCATTTGGTAAGTTGGCCGTGGACGTAGAAGAGAAGCTGTGTGTTTTAATATATTTGGCACAGGGATGAGAGGAGTTATGGTGTTTCGATGAGAGATGTTTACTTCTGGAACTATGAAGTATAGTACCCGGTGAACCACTGGCCGCTGCCACCGCTGCTGCCGATGATGACGGCGCCTCGAAGCTTATACGTGCTCCACGATGGTATTGTGGTGTCACGCTTAGTAAATCATTCATTCGTAATAAATAGTAACCATTCGTTTGGGGCGACCATATCTGTCCTGCTGGATTTAAGATGCACGAGAATGTCCCAGAACAGATACCTTTGCCATGATTTTTCATCGATTCAATAACAGCCCCCGAGCAAATCTTGCGCAGGATCTTCTCGCTGGCCGAGAACACGATTTTATTTGTTTGGGTTAGATTACGTGAAGCACTCGCTAACGGTTTCGTTTTCAAGGATGACTGCGTAGAAGCGACAATGAGCGAGTCGTCGCCAGAGTTGAAACCACTGTCATTGGAAATTCCGCTCGTAGGTGTGGAGGCGACAGCGGATGCCTGTGATTTTCCATTGGTGCTTTACACTGCCGCCGGTTGGTGATAATGATGGTGATGGTGGTGGTGGTGATAAAGATGCCGATGCTTGTGTGTAATTGCATTGTGGGCTGTTTTGTGCAGAGAAGACGATGATCGGGAAGATGGTGTTGCTAGAATGGCAGCCGAGTTAGCAGTAGCCTTAAAGTTGGTTGTGCTGGTTATTACAGTGTTTGTACGAGTTTGATGGCGCTGATGATGTAATGGTGCGAAAATGTATTTCGCTTCGTATTGTTACTAGGTTTTATTTGTCCATTATTATTTGCCAAACTGGATCCCTAAGAAGCACGACAGAACTAAGCGTACTAAAAGACTGATGTCTGCTAATTTAACTAAATTCAAATTCATAAATAGATCCAAATACAGAAATCTACGAATATGCGGGTAAAATTAGGTGGTTTGTAAGGCATGTTGCAGAAATGAAGCGGTTATCCGGCCGATGTTTTTTTTTTTCAAAATTTGCTAATTTGCAGTTTAATTAAGCTGCTTATTGAAAAAATAATGGATTTATTTCTACTACACTGCAAGCATTATAATGTAACGCAATTGACAAAAACTTAGAATACTATAGTCTAGGAATTGCTGACTACAGGGGAAAACTTATACATCGATAAATCGGTCGATTTGCAAGATCGGGTGCGACTGACCAGAAACTCCGGTAGAGCAAGTTATCCATATAACTTACTGTTCAGAACTGGCGCCAAGAGAGTACAACCTGTTTCTGTCTAAGGCAAATAATTTCGCTGGTGGTAAATTCGCCACAAGAGAGGATGATGAAGATCGACTGTTCCGGGTTTTTCCTCCCAATTAGAACGGGGATCTCTATGAAAGAGACATAATAGAACTATCTTCAAATTGACAGAAACTATCGAACAAAACGGTGAGTATTAAGCACAAATTTAATATGTACTGATTTGAAAATACGCACCCTTTTTTAATATAAAATAAAATTCTAGAATTTCGTTTGTCAGATGGAGTATTCAATTTTGGTATTTTTTTTTTATTAAAACTACGATATTTTGTCATTAAAATTTAGTGTAATTTCCCAAAGGAAATATGAATAAATTTCGCATATACAAAAATATAAGTGTCTTATATTTTGCAGGAAATGTCACTCTATTATTTTTGCATGACATTGTGAAAGAAATTGGTCCCAGAGATACAGCCGATAGCAGATGATTTCCTGCCAAATCCACCATACACACAGCAAAACTTTCTTGGCCGAATATCTCGGGTTGGAAACATTTTGCGCCGGATCACTACGATTCGTTCGCAGCCATTTTCACTTGAAATTCTCGCAAATTATCCATCTTTTATCAGTAGTTACGCTCCGCTTCAGAAATGAGTCGATTTTGTTGCAGTTCCGCAGCATAAAGTGTTTTTGCGTTAAATCGTTTGGCATCAATAGATGGAGCTTCTGTTTGTATCCAGTTTTTTCAAGAGCTTCCAAATGGGGTTTTGTGCAATATTTAGCTCCTGCATAATCGAATCAATGCTTACATGATGATCAGATTTGACAAGTCCTATTAGTTGATCGACATTTTCGATAACTAACCATTTCTATAATTGACCATCAAAATTACCAGAACGGAATAGAGGAAACCGAAATTGCGCAGTATTGACTGTTTGTGTTGTCGACTTTATTGATAAAAAAAAACTATAAAGTATTAGCCATTTTCTAGCAGAAAATCGTCGAGCACGCAAAACACTTGTCTTATTTATTTATCTTAGAGACGAGTGTGCCAACATAAAAATAATAATAATAGTAAAATAATAATTGATAATTCACTTATTTTTTGAACACACGTCGTATATCGCCAAGTGATCGCTCTTATACAAAGCGAAATGCAGTTTAATTAAGCTGCCTATTGAAAAAATAATGGATTTATTTCTACTACACTGGATGTTTGCGTTCAAATTAAAATTGCAGATTTTAAACCCTGCGATGTTATAAATTTAAATATTACCGTGTCTCTGTACTTCAAGCCTGGAAAGTAGTTATTGACAGATCATGTTTTAACTTTGATAAAATTTTATCTTTCTCCCTTTTATCTTTATCTTTCAATCGTTATTTATAATTTATGTATATTATTTTAATAACATTTCTTTTATTATTTATTTAGCGGCTGCTGTTGAAGTTGGTGTCATTTTGTAGTTCATTTAAATCGAAACATCTGTTTTAAAATACAACTAATAGTAATAAATTAAAGTTGCTGCAGAGACTATTTTTTTATAAATTCGAGTTTGCGTATTAAAATTGTTAAATGTAAATATTTGATTTTCGTTCATGCAAAGAAGTTTCCAACTATTATTTGGATTGGTTTTAATGCAAATATAAGAACACTAAAATCAGAACAATAAAATCTGTCTAAGCAACGAAAGGTTTTTAAAAATATTACAACATTTATAACTAAAAACGTAACATTAGTGTCTTTGGAAAAAAAACTATACATTTGATTTGTTACATTTTAAACTTATGACAGAAACAATATCACCTCTATAATTCCCAATTTGTTGTGCCTCTATAATTGCCAATTCGTTGCTTTTTTAGACTTTTCCGTTAAATTTTAAAGTAAATATTCCATGAAATTATATATTGTCAGGGACGGACCAAAAACGCGGCTATACGACACAAAAAACAATATAACAAGTTGACATTCCCGTATTTAAAATTTCTAACATACCATATTCACGAGGCGGTTCCGAAACTAGACGACGTAACACAGAAAATACAAACAAGTTGGGAAAATTTGTCCTTATTTTTCGATTCATTTTTTCCAGCGATATTCAATAACTTCTATACCCTGTTTGTAGTAATAAATATCAAACTCCTTAAAATAGCCATCAACCGTAGACTACCTCTTCATTGTTGGCAAATCTTTTTAGTCCGAGGGAGCTAAAATTGACGACTATGGTGTGTGATAAAGTAGTTTGAACTTTAATTCATTAATTTTTGCCATCGCAATAGAGTATGTGTGAACTACAGTATTGTCTAGATGAAACAACACTTTCTTTTTCGCCAAATACAGACTTTTTTCCATAATTTCAACACCAGAACGCTACAATAAATTAGCATAATATTCGCCGCTGATGGATTTTTCTCCGTCTTCTTTGACCACGATCCAATCATTCCAGTCCACTACTTTGACTGTTGCTTTGTCTCACGTGCGAAGTGTTTCATCCATGCTTATAAATTGACGCAAAAATTCGATTTTATTTCTTTTTTTTTTTTTTTTTTTTGAATGAAACATCGCCGAACATTCTGCTGAAATATTTTCACGACACTGTTTTTTGCTTTACTGAAATCAAGCGCGGCACCCATCGCGTTAACACCTTTTTCATCTTCAAATCTTCCGTCAATATACGCTTGTCACTTCAGCTAGCTAACGCATCTTCCGCCGACGGTCATCCAACACCATTTAGTGGATTTTCTTAACCGTGTCTGGCGGGCACACCTCAATTGGTCTTGACACCTCGTACGGCCGCGTTTAAACTCTGATATCCAGTATCTTGCAGTCGTAAATGAAGGGAAAATCTCCATCAGAGTATAATATAGCTCGTGTGTAATACTGGTTTTACTGAGACCTTTCAAATGGAAATATTGAATTACATAATAGTGGCCAATTTTTTCCATGCTTACGTTTACTTTTGATGGCTCGAATAAAAATACCAAACAACGTCTTGAGACTTGAAACATATGTTTTATACTGTTGCCACTTTTCACCAAAGTATTTTCTTTTCAACTACTGGCATCATCTGATATATCTGATATCTCCTTTCGAGGCAATGAATCGCGCATAAATGCAACATCTGGAAGAAAAGGCTTAAAGTATCAAGTGTCTTTTAATCAAATGTTTTTCATGACCCGAGCCTCAGATTGGCTGGCCATAATTGCCTTAAATTGCCGTAGAACTTATCAAAACTTCGCGCAGTCTAACGTTTTGTCAGACCGCAGCTGGGGATTGTGAATGGTTGATAAGGATTTTCCGAAATTCAAAAAACTGAAACTGAACGAATAATCGTGCTCATCTGATGTCCCTCATACAATTGGCCGATTTAATAATCTATATATTCTTAGATTCACATCTTTTATGGTTTAAGTTAAGGGAGATGCTAAAACAATATCTGAAAATGAAAATGAGCTGCATTGTCGGCCGTTATTCCGAAATTCAATGTTATCCTCTGCAGTTTCTAATTAATATGGTGAAAAATGTTTGTTCCATTACTATGGTACACTTAGGAAAATGTGAAAAAACGGCCGGATAACCAAGACTTTGTGGTAACTCCCACAGAAGTCCACGAGTGTTTAACGTGAGTCTTGTCGTGAAGGCCTTACCCACGGTGTACGACACACCGAGCATATTACAATGCGATTGCCAACACCCCCCTGGGATAGCTAAGTAAGACTTGGGCTATATAGGAAAAGGCCTGACTATTGTGGTACTACCGCATATTGTCAACCCTTTCTTCGCAGCCAGGAGATACCAAATTGATTATGCTAATATGAAACATAACCCCTATTGGCGGAGGTGAGGCCTATCTTACCACCTCTGCTACTCTATGGGTCTGTAGCAGCCGGTCGCAATGCAACTCCACATTAGGGGACAAAGTCCCTACCTACTAGGGGTCCCGGGGCCTCCTGATCCACACGCTATCGGCCAAACTCACCGGTTGGAGCTGCGTAGCAAAGCACATAGCAAAGCTACCACCAAATTATGATTTATATACCATACTTCACGGGATTGGTCGCCCTGTGACAAAAGAGTATAGACTGGACATTTTACATATCTGCAGGCACGGAGACCCCAAGTAGACGGAACGGTCGATACTATATGCACATTGCAAAGATGCAGTATTCTCACCGGTGGGAGACAGGGAAAACTACAACGAACTCCCTTCCGTTCGGCGACAGTGAACGGCAACCATGAGATATAGGCATAGGAAAATCCCACGCCTGACCGTTCCCCCCCGAGAGATCAAACAGATACAGATGACAGAGCACGAACCCGAGACCTGCCCGGTTGTACTCCTATCACCCCCGGCAACTCCCACACAAACAACCGGTGTAATGTAAAATTTGTATACATTATGCTTTTGACGAACTTAGTCCTGGGAGTGAAAGTAAATGGCTTCGCCACACTTCTTCTTGGACCTTCTAAACGAATAAACAGATAAATTGAAATTAAATTTTTCCACTGTAATTTCTAATTCATGAACTGCAATAACTTAAATTTATTGCCAAATGCAATTTAGTACCGGGTTATCCATTTGTTGGTCTTAGGAAGACACACATAAAGCTCTGATTATGATGAAACTTTTATTTAATTATAATGCTTGGACCTTGCCATAATGTACAAAATACAATTTCATTCAAATAACTGCCTCTGGACTGGTTGCAGCGGTGGATCCTTTTGAGGTAGTGTTCGACCATTTCAGGCGGTAACACGGCGATAACTTGACGAATGTTGGTTTTCAAATACTCTAACATTCAAGAATTATCCGCGTAAATACCGTGTTTGACGTAGCCCCATAAAAAAGTCTAACGGCGTCAAATCGTATGATCTTGGTGGCCAATTGACGTCGCCAAAATTTGAAATTACGACTTCTGGAAATTTCTCATGTAATAAAGCCAAAATCGGTCCGGTTGTGTATTGTGTCTTGTGGAAACCATATATCGTCCAGTTCATAATCTTCAAAAAAAAATACCGTCCAATGACACATCCAGACCATAATGCACAACAAACAGTCACTTTTTCCGGATAAAAAGGCTTTCAATCACAATCACTTCTTGGTCCTGCAGGTCCCATTTGTGACAATTTTGCTTGCTGACGTAACCACCAGGTTGAAAATGAGCTTTGAAAGCCCACCCAATCATATCTACGGCGATGTGAATGGCCAGCCGGCTTTACATATAATTATTGCGTGAGTTGGACTCCATATGGATGGAGGTTCAAATTCAAATGGAACATACGCCATAATGCTGAGAACGCGGTGGAACCGGCAAATTCGGATTATGTGGCAGTGCACATATTGGGATGATGCACAGGCCTGACTTCATCTGTAACGTTTCCTCTTAAAATTTCATTACAATCTTGCAAATTCCTTGCACAGTAGGTCGATTATGACTACCATAATCATCGCGTAATACACAAAATGTGCCCACGTTGGAATCATCCATATTCATAAATGACAAACCTTTCACTAAATGAATAATAAATAATACTTCATATGGCAGGTGCTTAACAGCTGCCAGACCGGCGGTTTTGAAACCACTAAATGGATAACCCTGTACTTTATGGCAAACGGATAAGAATTTGGTCATGCCCTTAAATTTTCCGTAATAACTTTAAGAAGGGAGAGATGAAGCGTGAAGTTGTTAATGTCATTGACGATGACAACCGCGTTGATTAACAACGCAATAAGGAAATGTACATTGGATATTTTTGAAGTGTCACGGATGTCCCAGAGGGATCTGGGGAGGCTTATTGAATTTCTTGCTAATTGGCAGATAGCCCGACTGAATATTCCTTTCTATGGCTTGTGTGCCTCACTACTGAGTTGTGGTACAATCTGGTGTATTCGTCTTTAACTTTATCGTTTGCTTTACTAAAATAATATGTTGTAATATGAAAATCGAAATAATGAAAACAGAATGTTGAAAACTACAAACGATTTTCTTTTCATAGCTTGTTTTGACTCAAAGAAGTGAATTCGAAAAAAAAAGCTGATGTAAAATATAAAAACGAAAACAGAGAAAACAAAACTTTGGGATAGAACGCAACACCATTGCCTTTCATATGAATTTCAACACCGAAGCTTCGAAATGAAGCAATTGAATTTTGTGGCAGAAGCTGACTACGGCAGGCTTCATAGATGTAGTAAAAAACGCACGAAAAGAAGTGAACAAACATATCGTGTTGAAACCGAACGAATATAAAATAAATATTATGGATGGTCGGATGACTGAATGAACAAAGTGGTTGCTGCCAGTGGAGCTAAAGAATACAAACAAGATGGAATCGCTAGAATGAAAAGATAACTTCATTCATAAAATTCTAAATTATGCCGTGAGTGAACAATAATAACGATGTTACTCTTCACAATGTTAAAATGTAATGGAAAAGTCAACAGTAAAAGTTTACAAATTACTCGTGGCAGACAACGATTCTAAAGTATTCAATTTGTAGTTGAATGGTTATTTGACTGGAAAAATTTAAAATAACACATGTCAATAGATTGGATTCATTTGTTTTAATCTCCAAATCGGTAAAAATGGGTGTTCGATGTTAAAATGCCATAAGTGTTAATTATTAATTTTAGTTCAGAATGAGGATTCTAGTCAATTTTGGCCAAAAAGGCGTGAAAAGAAGCAAAGTTGAATATATGGCCCTGCATTATATTGTAGTCGATGCAGGACGACCTCAAAATACCCTATACCATCCAGGTCCGAAACAGCCCTGTTGGAGAGATTAGTATGCGCAAAAATGTTCTAAAGTCTTCGCCTAAAATGTCTGTGAGTTGGCTCAAAAGACTGCGAAATAAATCGCAAAGTTTCCTCATAAAATGCACAATAAAAGAAGTGAAATTATAACTTCCATTAATTTTTACTAAATCGGCATATATACAGGGTGGGTCATAAGGGTGTTGGCGGTTTAAATATTCAATTACAAAAAAAACTACGAAACATAAAAAAAATATACTTGTATTTTTAAAAAGTAGAAGCATGGGAATTTTTAAGACTTAAAAATAATGTTGTCCAAATGGCTTCCCTTGGCTGCTTGACACTCTTGGAACCGAAGTCGCAAATTTTGGAATACTCGTTGAAAAGTTGTTCTCGGTATTTTGTTACTTTCCTGAATAATGTTCCTCTTCAACTGCTCTAAATTGGTCGGATTATTCTCGTAGACTACCGATTTGAGGTAGCCCCATAGAAAATAATCGCATGGAGAGAGATCGGGGCTACGTGGGTTCCATTCAATATCCCCCCTTTTCAAAATGAGTTTTCCAGGAAAAACATTTTTCAGCAGCTCTATGGATACCCTTGCCGTATGACATGTGGCCCCATCCTGTTGAAACCACATCCTCGAGGTATTGCCTTGAAGTTCTTGCAAAGCTGGCACCAAAAAGTCTGCTAGCATGTTGCAATAATTGTTCGCTCTAACTCTTTCGTCCTCAAAAAAGTATGGTCCAATAATACCGGTTGACCTTATCCCAGCCCACACGACAAGCTTACGGCTGTGAAGTGGACGTTCATGCAAGCGTCGGGGATTAGTCTCGGACCAGAACCGACAATTTTGCTTGTTCACATGGCCATTAAGGTGAAAATTGGCCTCATCACTAAAAATCACGTTGTTGAAATTGTTGAACCGCTCTAGCATCAAATTGACAAAGTTAAGTCGGTTATTGGCATCATCGGGTTTTAATTCTTGGACTATCTGAATCTTATAAGCCTTCAAATGCAAATCACGTTTCAAAATTCTTTCTTTCTTTTGACATCCAAAGACTGACTTCTCTTACGTGTTGACTGTTGCGGATTTCGCTGAACTGAAACACGAACACGCTCCACAATGTCGGCTGATCTTGCAGAAACTGGGCGACTACGAACCGTAATTGGTACTGTTGAGCCGGTTGTTTCGAACATTCTGATCCATTTTCGTATCACATTGGCGCTTGGAACTTCACTTAAATCGTGTAAACCGTGTTCATGCCGATACAAACGTCGTGCAGTAATCACTGATTTATTGTTTTCGTAATACGCTCGGACACAAAATGCACGCTGCACTCCCGTGTACGGGTCCATGGCGACTAAATTTCCAGGAAGCGGCGCAGCGAACAACATATCCCCCCGCCACCCCGCGCCGCGCGTTACCGAGAAATTGAAAAATTAAATAGCCAACACTCATATGACCCACCCTGTATATTAGTGGCATGTTGAGGGAATTTGCAATACATAACATTCTTATTTGCAGAACTAAATTTACTAAAGTTCGTACTAAAAGATATATACCTGCATACATCCGGTTGCTGAATACTCTCGATGATATATGAACTTTGATATGTAAACGAGTATGATATTTTTTTCCAAACATTATGATATAATTTAATGGCCAAAAATTAGTTACTGCAGTCTACGAAATGGTGATTACCGTAGAAAGTAAATTTCGCTAAATCGATCCAGTTGCGCTAAAATTACCAGAAGAAGTGTGGCCACATCGTCCATTTTCATGCTTGGAACTATGCATTATGTATGCCAAGTTTCACATAATTTGCTGCAGCTACCTAAAAGATATGTCAGGACGTGCTGACTTTGTCGATTTTTCCGAAACTTCAGCAAACATTGCAAATCAATGGGGGACACTCTGGGGTAATGCTCTGGGTCATTAATTAGAAATTACTGATGAAAGATTAGATTTCAAAATCGGACAATGTGCTTGCGAAGTCCAGACGGAGGTGTGGCAATGCAATACCGGACGAAGTGTTGTTACTCGGTTAATTTTTTGAAATTTTGCCAAGCATTGTGAGGACAATTACACCTTACACCTTAAATTAAATCACTACAATTTCGCAAAATATTAAGCTGCGCCAAGTTTGAAGAAATTTGACTAAAATTTATGTAAGGCGGCTATCCAACTAAGGGCATCGCTCTTTGGCACTGAAAACGAGTAATGGACATTTTTGTAGACACTTTACATATAGGAAAGTATAACTGAAGATGGTTAACATAAGAAAAGGGTACTCATAAAAATTTATTACATAGGAAAGTGTCTTCATTCATAGTTTGCATGTAGAAAAGAGTACCCATAGACACTTTTCATATAGAAAAGTGTCTTCATGGACAATTTTCATGTAGGAAAGGGTATTCTTACACACTTTTCAGATAGAAAAGCATCCTTTTGGACACTATTCTATATGAAAAGCATATATGAAGACGAAACTTAAATGGAAGCAAATGAAAATCTACAGAATATATTTGGATCCTTTCAAGATATCATAATAAAATTCCAGATTTAGTTTGCAAAAATTGTATTTGTTCTTTGTATATACTATATGGTGTAAGCTATTAAAAAAAGTTAAATCCAGATGGGCACAAACATCACTCCTTACGTCCGAACTTATCCGAAATTTCAAATATTTATAATTGAATTCAAATCATATGCTCAAAAAAAACTATTAATTTGTGTATTTGTACAGTATTATCATTCAGTTTGTTTGTATAATTTAATTTCGTATTACCGTCTAATAGTTCCAGTAGTTCAAGTTTAGTAATAATAGTTTTTAAATTAATTTTTTTTAACAGTGATATCGGAGCATCTTCTACTTGAGTATAGTAAAATGTATTTGTGCCGGAATTCAGCCGTTGCCGGTCAGAATTTTAATCGGCGGCAGCAGCTGAAGGTTATAATGATCGATGGCGGCTTAAACATCGACTCATGAAATTTTTTTATTAGAAAGCAATATTTGCAATTCAATGGGGCCTACTCTGTTCACGACATAGTTCATTTCTAAAATACGTCGATTTTTTCAGCATTGCAGCAATACGTACTGTAAGTTTTAAAACGCAATTCGGAGCTGATGTCTTCGAAGACTTATCGAATCCAATTATAACCATGGATAAGATACGGGTCTACCCCTTCACACCAGTGACAATGGAAAAGTCAAAGCAGTGGACTGGAATGGGAGAATCGTGTCCAAAGAAAGCGGAGAGGGTTTCATCTGCAAGCAAGTTGATGGCGTCGTTTATGCTAATTTATTGCAGCGTTTGGCTGATAGATATTTAAAAAAGACAATGCTCCAGTTCACACTTTCACTATTGCAATAGCCAAAATGAATAAATTAAACTTCGAATTGCTTCATCACGCACCTTATTCGCCACATTTATCTCCCTCATACTATTTTCTATTTCCAAACTTGAAAAACTTGCCAACAATGAAGAGGTGGAGTCTGCGGTTGATGGCTATTTTAAGGAGCTTGACAGTTCTTACTATAAACAGAGTATAGAATATAGTGAATATCGCTGAAAACAGTGTATCGAGCTAAAAGAAGATTTTGTTGAAAAATAAGGAAAATTATTCCCAAATTTTTTGTGTCTTCTTTGTTAGGTCGTCCAGTTTTGGGACAGCCCTCATACATTTTCTACAAAGGCGAGAAACAAACGAATACATTTAATGCTTGGTAAATATACAGGGTTATCCACTTAGTGGTTTCAAAACCGACGGTCTGGCAAGGCTGCCAGCTGTTAAATACCTGTCATCTGATTCTGATCTACTCAATAAAAAGCTGGCCACTTACGAATATGGATCGCTTAACAACCGAGGAACGCGTAAAAATACTTAAAACTTGCTACTAAAGTGGTGATTCAAACGTGGCACTTTTCGTGCATTACGAGGTGATTATGGTCGTCATAATCGTTTAACTGTATAGGTACAAACAATTGGCAAGGTTATACAAAAATTTGGTGAGACTGGAAGCGTCACACATGTGGTTCAGGCCTGTGCATCATTGCAATGTACGAACGGCGGAAAATTTCGTTTCTATTGAAAATGTGGCGGATAATCCGAATTTCTATTCTGAGCGCTATGTTGTATGATAACCAACTTTTTTCGGTTTGCAATTGAAGATTATGAACCGGGCGGTATGTGGTTTCAACTAGACAGTGCCAAGAGTCACACAATACGATCGATTTTGGGTTTATTGAATGAGAAGTAGCCAAAAAAGCGTAATTTCACGTTTTAGCGACGTCAATTGGCCGCCGAGATCATGCGATTTGTTTGTTGTTTATATTGTCTTTTTTTTTTTTTTTTTGTTTGTGAGGCTACTTCATCCTCTAAACGTTGAGCATTCGAAAACCAACATTCGTCAAGTTCGCAGAGATACTGCTCGAAACGTGCGAAAAAGTGTTTGAAACCCACCTCAAAAGGATCCACTGCTGCAATCAATTCGAAGGCAGTCCTTTAAATGATATTTTACATCGTACATAATGGCAAGGCCCAAGCATTATAATGAAATAAAAAATTCATCGAAATCACAGCTTCGTGTGTGTTTTATTCAACTTTATTTTTGAAACCCAAAAATTGCTAACCCGGTATATGAATATTAAAATGCAAAACAGCAGTTCACAAAAACATTGTATTCGTGAGTTTTTGTAATACAATTCTTTTTGCTAATAGAACAACGATCTTGAACCGGATTAAGAACTTGGAACATCGCTTTATTTTTAATGTCCCTCCCCATATACAATTCGGTAAATCTCTTTTATCCATTCTTCAATTTACGTGTGTGGGCGTTATTGAGCCTATGGTAAAGCAAAAGCTTTGAACATAATTTAAAATTAAATGTTTTTTTCTTTTTTCAATGTAAAATTATATCCAAGGTGTGGAATTTAACAATCACTTTCTGAATAATAAATTGCTGGAAGAATTTGTTAGTGTAAAATGTGGTGTGAAAGGAATTTAGAGAAATACCTCGAAGCAGTCTCTTCTCTTTTATTTTAGTTGCATTGAATGAGTCTAAAAACAGAATGCTTCTAAGTCCACTGAATGGGAGAAGTTCTCCTATATCCCCCATTCATGACAGCGGAGGGGTTTTTTTTTTTGTTAGTGTTCTTCCCTATGGAAATGAAACTACTTTAGAAAACGCAAATAATTTCCATGTCTTTATGGCAGCCTAAAAACCCATCACACCATTAAATATCTCGATTTTCTAATACCAAAAATTCGCTATACCTGTCCTGATTGTCAAACAATGTTTCAATTATTAACAAATCAAGACTCAACAAATGAATGAAATGAAGAATAGCGGACAGTACACCTATGATGAACTGTCCGCAATTTTTCATTCCAAGTGGAAACTACTAATTGGCTTTAATAAGTAACCACAAACAACACCATCCATACGCCATGCAGTCATAACGAATAGCATAAAAACACAACGTCAATGAAATTTGTATGCAAAAAGATGGTAATTCACATTTCAAAAAGAAACAAAGTGAAGCTTTTAATAGGTTTTCTCTAATAAAATTTGCTTAATAGAAAATACACAATATGGCAAAGTTTTCCTAACAAAAAACTGTTTTTTGTTTAATATTCAATTTATTGTCCACTCATAATAACAAAATATTTATTTTGCTTTTAAATGATTCGTATTTGTCAACAAAAAAGTGAAACTGTTTGTTGCGCGATGAATGCGTTGCTGACGCTTAATTGCACAAAAATTGAACATAAATGCAGGTATTTATTGCATTGTTTTATTTTAAAATAAGTGGATATTGATGGCAAACATTTTAAATGAAGTTGAAAATTGTCAATCATTTTATGCAGGTAAAATCTAAGCCGCAATGGAATATTCTCTATTCCGATGTATGTACGAATATACAACAGGACCAACAATTAATTATAGATTTCTCATTTAGAAAACACAATTCTCCACCGTTTGAAAATAAAAAAAAGTAGAAGTGCATTATTAAACCAAGTGCATTAAGAAACCAATACAGTGATTTCAATCAGGTGAACTGACTTATATGTCCCATCACCTGATGCAGAATTTTACCAAAAATTATTATGACTTAAAGCATAATAAACGAAACAATTTTGCAATATTGTGCAATGATCTGCCTACAAATTATTGAGGAAGTAGGGTTTTTTTTTTGTATTTGGGCAGTTTGAATATGTGGCAGCTTAAGCGCTATAGCAATGCAGTTCATTTTCATTTGCAGAATTAAATCCATTAAATGCTTGATGCTTGTTAAATTATAACGAGTTTAGTTGCTATTGAATGAGCGATATGAATCGAGAATTATACAGGGTATCCGTCGGGAAGGTATACTAATTTGCTTTGCCGCTATTTTGGTAAACATTAGCCTTGACAGTTCATATTTGGCAGTCGTGAAGCAGAGACCTGGCAAATTTATTATGCAAAATTATTCAATAAACCAACGTCTTTTAATCGTTAAAATATTTTATTAAACTCAATCACAGATTACTCTGACGAGTAACTTTCTCTGATGAGAAAATTACATGAAATTTTTGAGAGAAACAACGTGCAAACAGGACGCACTATTTATCGTATAGTGAGTGAGGGTCTGTAACTGATAGGCCCAAGCATGAACCACAACGTACTACAAGATTAGCTGAAAACATTACTGCTGCTCAAGAAAGTGTTCAAAACAATCCCTCAACCTCAACTCGACGCCGTGGTCAGGAGCATTGTCTTCAAAGAACAACTTTAGTCACAATTTTGCACAAGGATTTGCATTTGTTTTTATTTAAGATTCAGATGACACAAGAGCTTCTTCCACAAGACCATTTACGCCGCCGATATGCCAATAGGATGTTACAGCTCGCCCATGACAACAAAGATTTTCATGAAAAAATCATAATGAATGACAAGGCACATTTCCTTTGAAATTTGAACGATATCGTGATATGATTGAAAACTTTTTAATGCCACAACTGCTTGCTTTGGGCTTGATTAACATGTGGTATCAACAAGACGGTGCCACATCGCATACAGCCAGGATTACAATGGAATTACTGTGAGACCTCTCTCCACAACAAGTTATTTCAACAAATGGTGATGTCTGATTTCATTGCTCCGGACTTCCTTTTTGTGAGGATATCTGAAAACAAGTTTATGCAAACAAACCAGAAACGCTTGAGCAGTTCAAACAAAATATTCGTAATGAAAATATCGCATTTGTGAGGCGGACATTTATCTGATATTGTATTCCATACATAATTGCATATGAGATCCATTCTCTTTCATTTAATCAAAAATTATGAACAAACAAAGTAGTATACCTTCCCGACGGACACCCTGTAGATTTGCCAGTAATGAAGATGTTGAGTCTATGGTTGGAAATATAATCTAGCTTGGGTGTAATATTGGTTGGACTGAGACCTTTCAAATGGAAATTTTGAGTTGCATAACGGTGACCAATTTTTTCATGTTTACAAATTCACCGAGATCGTTTACTTTTGTTGGCTCAACTTTTTTTACTTTTGTTGTTTTATAAGTTTGCCACTTTTTACCAAAATAATTTTTTTTTTTTCAAACTACTAGCACCATATATGCGGCTAGTTTTGGGACCGCCCTCTTACCTATCTACGTGGACTAGAGATGAGTAGGGGTCGTTTATAATTAAGCACATTTAAGGAACAATACCGGGAAGAAAAGGGACATAAACGCCCCATGATCCTACACCAAATTCCTATAGCTGAAATTAGCAGAATGTCTCTCTTACTTCGGAAAATCGGCCAATTCGTATGGGAGTTATTAGAAATTCTTGCACTTTGTGGTACTTTCAGTTAAAGAAGTATTGAACGAATTAGTATTAATTTTAAAATAATCGAGTTATAAAAGCACCGAGTTACAAAATGGATCAAAAACGAGAAGAGTCATACCAAAAGTAAAGCAATTTGGCAGTACAATTTTAACAAAAAGTGGAAAATAACCTAAATTAGGGCATTTGTGGCATATATTGAACCATACCGAATATTGCATGAACCCCTATTTGGATTGTTGGCACCTTAAAAACTCGGCTTTTCTTATGAAAATTATATCGACTTATCTCTTTTTTTAATAAAAAATTATATTACTAGAATATTCAATAAAAAAATGTACCCTTCATCTATAAAAGGTGGCAATAAATACGACGTAATGTGCCACATGATTAGCCCGTTTTCAATTAAGAATTTACGTTTTATAGTAGTTTATAATAATCGGCCTCACATTTATGGCGCTCCCTTAATTAGTATATGCTAGAGGATGGTCCCTTCTGTCGCTTTTAACTGGCGTTCCCTTCTAAATCAATGAGTAAAACTTCCACTTGATCTAGAATTGCATTCGGCTCTTGTAAAAGCAAATTCTTTGCCACTATTTCCGTACACAACTCCGTTTGCACGCAGACGGATAGAAATGCTTTAATCGAAAAAAGTGCGGTGGATAAAAGTATATGTAGCGTTTATTAATTAGACACGGATGCCAATTCATAATGTCAAATTGGACGATTAAGCAGCGCGTGCGAATGATACCACTTTATTATTAAAGTGAATGTTCATTAGTATAATCACAGCGCTCGTTGCGCTCATTTTATGGCAGATACTCTGGCTTTTGATGGTTGACTCTTCTACATTTCATGAACAAACTTGCAACAATTAGTATCGAAAACCGTGAGTCGACACCCGTACTTCAAAAGGACACCAGATCGGTCGGGAAAATCGCCTCTGTTCGTGAAAATGGATTCCTCGCAGTGCACAAAAAACCCGAATTTTTAGAAACTTCAACTTGGTGCTTACCAACGGCAGCCATGATAACCAATTTCTTTCGGTTCATGTTAAACAACATGAAGGTGGTCCAAACGGGATGGCATTACGCGTGCACCGCAACGAACGTTTTGCATGAACGATTTAAGGGAATAGTTTTCTCTAGCGGAGGTGGCGTGAACTGGACACACATTGTTGTTGTTTTCCACATGTAATGACTTACATACATCGGCATTTTAAATAAATAAATAATTATGTTAATATCTCACACACGTCTTGTTTTATTATCGATTTCATCTTAGCCTCGCCCTTTTTGAAAACTTCTTCACCTCCCTCATAAGTTTTTCTAGTCATCACTTCCTTTTTCCATATACTTTCACCCAAATACTGAAATTGAATACATTTCATAATTAAGTCGATTGAGCTATATCCATCTGTCAGGCCGAGTGTCTGCCTAGGAGATTCGGTAATTGTCGTAAATCTTTATGGAGAATCATAAAACTTGGTCCGTCGTAATATTTTGACATCAAAGCCGACACTCTATTTCTGGTGCCTCCAATGCAAATTGCCCAATTTCCCACAAATAAATTTGTTCCCTGTTATTTCAGTGAATGAACATTTCTATGCCTGCTGGGGCACCTCACACTGTCAAATTGACTGATCTAGAAAAAAGTGGTGATTAATCGGGAGACTTCAGGAGGTCTTCATTTATCTTTTCTATAGTGTTTTAATTCACAATTTTCACCCAGGCTCCTCTATTTTTACAAGAGGAAGTTGAATTTAGGTATACGTAAGACGATAGCACGACTGACTTCAAACTCATACGCCCGATTTTCTTAAATTTATTATACTAATACGTCGCGTAAAGGGATATTGTGTAAAGGTATCTATAAGTCAGTTAATTTGATTTCAATTTCTGTACTAATTTGTATGTAATACCACTGTATTAAATTGTACTAGGCTTTGAAAATACCCAGAACTTGAGCTTGATTGTAAAATTTACTATATTGTATTGCTGCTGTACTCGTATATGTTATGTACTGAATTCTTGCAACATTTATAAAAATGTTGTTGGCATTCTTTACGAAAAACTATTTTTAGGTAACACAACTATTGCAGATATGACATTTCAGAAGACCAAATAAATTCCAGCTTGTAATAAAATAAATAATTTAAATATTCACTATCATCTTTTGCTGCGGGTGTTGTTTGTCTATATGTTGGTTCAATATCTCTAGCATGCCATGGATTCTCTGAAGTTGTCACTAGTTATAATATCTATTTGCTTTGTAAAATTTCTCAATTTGCATGCAATTCCATAGCAGCTTCTTACTTGAACTCAAAATATGTGTATGGTCAACAAAATGCTATAAAACAACACAGCCTGAGTCAATTTGTTTTACATTTCCCACATATTCAACAAAAAAATATTTGAAGTGTTTCTACTTATGAGACTTTCATTACCAAATGCGGAGAGAACAATGGCACTAGTTTTACTGTTTGGACATTTTCATTTGTGGAACAACAATTAATTTTATTTACGTATAAATACTGAACTTTTTTCAGGGAAAGTTTCATCATAGCATTATTACAACGTACTATTAGAAATATTTTCGGGAACAATAGGTTCTTTCATGAGAAAAATTCGTCCGGTGTTTAATAAGATAATAATTTTTATGCATAATGCAAAAGTTAGAGAGCATAAAACGCAGAATGTATGGAATTTTTTTGAAATGTTCCTTTATTGATTTTGTTAGTACTCGTAATTTGCAATATCTCTACAAAATTATTAAGGCCACTGCGTCGACCAATGAGGTTAAAATCTTTAGATTCGCAAGATCAGTTAGTAACCTTCAGCTTCGAAATCCCAAAGTAACGCTCGATTATGGCTCGATTATTAATGAATAAATATAATGAAATTAAGTGAAATATGATATGAATAAAAAAATGTGGTCAAGAATACTAGTAAAACAAGTGTACATTATATAGAGGGTTCAAAACCGAAGGCAGGCAAAGCGGGTTTTTTCGCTAAAAGCATATGGCGGTGTTTTCAAAATGGTAATTTTTGAATAACCATTTTTTTTTTTGTTGTTTTTTTTTTTTTGTTTGGATTAACCAATTTTTGAGAAACAAAACGAAAATGTTTTAGAAAAGGCTTTGAGTTGAACAAGCTAAAATTTAAAATTTATAAAAATTATCTGAAATGCATAAACTATAAACATTGACATTTGTATTTTGGTGATGAGACTAAGATTTCATAAGTTGATGGTTGGCATTATACATAAATATAAAGAAAACAATTTCCAAATTTTTTTTTCTTAATCTTGATTTGCACAGTTCTGTAACAGCACTTTACTTCGAAAATACTTACCTGACATGTCGCAGCTCTATGTGATGATGTCGCTTAAACTCCATCCACCTCAATTCGACACCGAGTTCAGAAAATTGGTGTCTCCAAATCCACTATGCGGCGAATTTTGACGAAAGATTTGTATCTTCATGCATACAAAGTTCAATTGACTCAGGAACTGAAGCCAGCTGACCATGGACAGCGAAGGGAGCTCGTTAATTGGGTATTGAAGAGACAACATGAAAATGCTGATTTTGCCGACAAAATCAAAATCAATCAAATCAGAATTGTCGCATTTGAGGTGAGGAAAATCCTCGAGTAATTCACGAGAAGCAAATGCATCCTCAACGTGTCACTGTGTGGTGTGGATTTTGGGCTGGCGGAATCATTGGACTTTTTTTTATGAAAATGAGGCGTGTCAAGCGCAGTCAATGGTGTTTGGTATCGTGAAATGATAACCAGTTTTTTCGTGCCTAGAATTGAAGAAATGAATGTGGATGAATGTGGCTTCAACAAGATGGCGCCACATGTCATACAGCCAGAGAAACAATTTAATTGCTGCATCAGTCATTTAAATCTTGCGTTCTTGTTGGGACACCCTTTATAAGCGCACAATTTGAGTTTCTATAATGTAGAAACCGATTGCAATAATTCGTAAATGAAGTACATAAATGTTGCCATACTTTTCAGTAATTATAGTTCCTGCTCCCCCCGCTTCCAGAAATGAAAACAAAAACAAAAAATAAAGGATGTAGCAAAAACTTCATGTCACAGTTTATTATTTGCGGTAATTTTGATGTGTTCTGAAGTCTTGTGGGTTGGTCATTTATGTTGTCTGCTGCTACTGGAAATTAAGTCTTCAAAGAATCTACGATGGATAAATTTAGGAACCTTCAGACTCTTAAGGGCAATTTGCCGCAAAGTGTTTAAAATTTGGGAATTCGGATAAATTTCAGCTTTTATTAAGATAACGATCAATAGACAAATTTGGAATTATTCACTTGTGGTTGATATATAACTGTCCAACATTAACGTTATCGACAATTTGTGGGCAATGTGGAATGAAATTATAAGAAATTATTAATAAGATATTCTGCAACTTTATACAACCTGCGGAAACAGAATAGCACAAATTTCGCATAATATTAACAAAAAAAGATGTATTCCATGTCAAATCGCTTTAAAGTTATTTTAAAGCACTAAATAATATTAAAATTAATCTATTTATTATCCATATTTATATTATTAACATTATACAATAAGTGCGAACATAAAATCTGGCAACATTTTTCATTTTATTCCAATTCTTTTAAACAATGTGTATAAATATATGATAAATATATGATATGATTAATGAATTTCGTTTGTTAAACTCGGACTTTTCTCCTTCCAAATGACATCAAACTTGACATTATATTCCCATCTAGTTCAAAGTTCAAGAGTCTTCAAATTTATATGTATTGCATAAAATAAGTTGCAACCCAATATGTTAAAAGTGGTCCTGCATTTTCAACATCTATAGACTTTGAAAATATTGGTCTGCTACTGAGAATCTAAAATTAAAACCGATTTATATAATGATTTGTAGTTTTTGCAATGACTTACCCTCGTGTGCGTCTCTCGTTGTATGTTCCTTATTAAAATCTTTTTTCAACTTATATAACACTTTAAAGATGAGTTGCTTGTAAGTTCGAACCAGCATCGTTTGGGAGGCAGCTCAGTTTTGATACCATCGGTCATTTCTGGTTCATCCATAAATGGAAATATCAATATCTCTTTTCGTATATATGTATCGTATATCTAAACCACTTGAGATTCCTTCTAGATAGGTCTGAAGAGTAATAACTCTCAATAAATATGATTTTCATACACTATATATGTACATATATCCTTGCTTTTAACAATGGAATAAATGTATATTCTTAAAAAATGTGGGTATATCTTTCATACTTACTTTAACCCATAAAGAAAAAATCAGTTTGTTTAATTTTTTTTTTTTTTTTGTTGGCCGGACAATAAATCTTTGAATATCACTAAAACCAGATTTCTTAAATGGCAGAGGGAACTAAGGAAATGTTTGTTTGCTTAAAAATGATTTTAATTTACGTCCTTTAGTTGTACTTTAACTACAAAAATATTGATGATTATTAGCACATCGGGCCGACCAGATTTGAATTGAGTATTCAGTAGTCAATATTCATCTCATCTTTGAATTGAACACTTAAAAACAAACATTTTGTATTACTGTTTTGATATTGTGGAAGAAAAACGGGGTTTTTAGATTCATGTTGTGTGTGGAAGGTAGATGTGGTTGTGAGCGAAAGCAAGTTTTATATGTGTTATAGTTTTGTCATTCAAATTATAAATTATTATAAATATTATTTTATACGTAAATCTATATACAGGGTGGGAAATAAGGGTGTTGGCGGTTTAAATATTCAATTAAAAAAAAAAAAAACTACGAAACATAAAAAAAATATATTTGTATTTGTAGAAGCATGGGAATTTTTAAGACTTAAAAATAATGTTGTCCAAACAGCTTCCCTCGGCTGCTCTGGGAACCGAAGTCGCAAATTTTGGAAAACTCGTTGAAAAGTTGTTCTCGGTATTTTGTTACTTTCCTGAATAATGTTCCTCTTCAACTGCTCTAAATTGGCCGGATTATTCTCGTAGACTACCGATTTGAGGGGCTACCTCAGAAAATAGAAAATAATCGCATGGAGAGAGATCGGGGCTACGTGGGGGCCATTCAATATCCCCCCTTTTCGAAATGAATTTTCCAGGAAAAACATTTTTCAGCAGCTCTATGGATACCCTTGCCGTATGATATATGGCCCCATCCTGTTGAAACCACATCCTCGAAGTATTGCCTTGAAGTTCTTGCAAAGCTGGCACCAAAAAGTCTGCTAGCATGTTGCAATAATTGTTCGCTCTAACCATCATCGCATGCCCTCTTTCATCCTCAAAAAAGTATGGTCCAATAATACCGGTTGACGTCATCCCAGCCCACACGACAAGTTTAGGGCTGTGAAGTGGACGTTCATGAAAGTGTCGGGGATTAGTCTCGGACCAGAACCGACAATTTTGCTTGTTCACATGGCCATTAAGGTGAAAATTGGCCTCATCACTAAAAATCACGTTGTTGAAATTGTTGAACCGCTCTAGCATCAAATTGACAAAGTTAAGTCGGTTATTGGCATCATCGGGTTTTAATTCTTGGACTATCTGAATCTTATAAGCCTTCAAATGCAAATCACGTTTCAAAATTCTTTCTTTCTTTTGACATCCAAAGACTGACTTCTCTTACGTGTTGACTGTTGCGGATTTCGCTGAACTGAAACACGAACACGCTCCACAATGTCGGTTGATCTTGCAGAAACTGGGCGACCACGAACCGTAATTGGTACTGTTGAGCCGGTTGTTTCGAACATTCTGATCCATTTTCGTATCACATTGGCGCTTGGAACTTCACTTAAATCGTGTAAACCGTGTTCATGCCGATACAAACGTCGTGCAGTAATCACTGATTTATTGTTTTCGTAATACGCTCGGACACAAAATGCACGCTGGACTCCCGTGTACGGCTCCATGGCGACTAAATTTCCAGGAAGCGGCGCAGCGAACAACATATCCCCCCGCACCCCGCGCCACGCGTTACCGAGAAATTGAGGAATTAAATCGCCAACATTCATATGGCCCACCCTGTATGTAAAAATGGTGTGAAAAATGTATATTAATTCATCAATTGAGAACGGCTGGGCTGATGTGGCTCAATTTTTTTTCAGTTGTTCGTATTTGCCTGGAGAAGGTTTTTACAAAAGAAAACCCTCCGGAAAAGTCGGAAAATTGGAAAAATCGAAAACTGTTTTTTGTATGGAATTTTGTGTGCAATTGTTCCGGAATGGCTTTTCGAGTGGAAAAATAGAAAACTCTTAGTGG